>VZTN01025902.1:310189-471052 GCA_013400515.1 Erpornis zantholeuca | reverse complement strand
TATATATATATATAGTATGTTTTAAGAGCTAATTGGGTGAAAAGTCTTTAAAACAGCTCTGCATTCTCTGTCTCATGGTCTTGCAGCTGGAATTTTAGAGCACTAAGCCCAGGTGCAGGGCTGAGCTCGGGATTTGAGCTAAGAACTTGAACAAACAACAAGAAAAACTGAAAACTGCAAGTCCAGCTCCTTCTTCTCTGGTATGGGACTTTGATAGAAGAAGAACAACCCCTGTTTCAGGGGCCTGAGCTGCGTCACCACCCCTGCTTCAAAACCTGGGCCTGACAGGGGATCTGTGACAGCAGCACAGTTTCCATACGAGTGCTTTGGTAACGTTTCCGGTGCTCTACAGCATTCATTCCCAAATTTCCCTCGTTGAAGGCAAGAGGACATCAAACAGCCCATGCATGTGCCCTGGGACACCCTCTTGATTCTCTTTCCAGCCTTGCTCCTTCTCCTAGCCAATTCCTTTGGTACTGGGTGAGAAAAACTGGCAATAAGCAGGGGCAATGCTGCTGCAGGTGCGTTTAAAGCAGGAAAAAGTTGAGCATCACTGCTGGGAAACCTGAGGTCTGTCACTACTTACCCCAATGTCCTTTGGGAATACTGCAAATTCTGCCCTGCCTGCAGCACCAGTTCCACCCATGGCCCCTGGGCAGCCATGAGAGCGTGAGGAAGTGCTGCCTGCCCCTTCTCTGGGGGTGATTTGTTTCCCCCAAACACATTTTTATACTTGCTTTCGGTGTTGTCTTTTCGGGTGTGCAGCTCTCGAGGAGCACTCTGGGCTCCGACTCCTCAGAGATGTGTCAGTGTCATTCTCTGCATTCTAAATTCTGAATTCACTGAATTCTAAAATCACAGTTTCAGTTGCTACAGCTTTTATTGCATTCAGCTTTCCTCTTTTTCTGAGGTTGAGTTGTTTAATTTCCTGAAACTCAGTAACAAAATCAACACAGAAGACCGGAGCTGTTCCTTGTGTTCTAAATACATATGCAAAAACTCTCAGCTAATTAGTGCTAAATTAAAATTCAAGATGAATATCCTTTATTTTTAGGTTATATGGATAAATCACTTACTTCCTTTACTGTTTCTGAAGAAAGATCAGCCACTGCATGCTGTTAGTGCCACTGAGAATAATAAAAAAGCCATCACAAAATGATATCTTGATAAAACACAACGACCTTTAAAGCTGAGGCTCTGGGAGCAAACCAGATAAAAAATGTTTTCAGAATGCACACAAAAAGGTCTGCAGTGAAAGGAAAACTGATTATTCTCACAATCTTAATTATTTTAAAAGATTGATGCAATTAAATTAGGTATTATTTTAAAACAGTGGGATTTCATACCATGCTGGCTACATTATTCATTTTGGAATGAACTTTCATTTTTTTCTATTTACAAAACAATGCTGATTTTTATGTGCACCCTTTCCATTTCTCCACACATGCCGTAAAACAAGGACAAAAATTTTCACAGCAGGACTTGATTCCTAACTGGTCACTTTAAACCATGTGGTCCTCCTCCTTTTTAATTACTACCTATGCCCTTATCCATTTGAAAGGTTTCTAGCAGCAAACAACAGCTGGGGTCATTCTTATTGCTCCTGAGTAATCTTGTTTGGTACAAATACCCGAATTCACAAAGGAGCCAGCCACTGTCTCAAGGTTTCTGTGTACAGAAGCTCTCATGCAGGGAAAAAAAAATATATATAAAAATTAAACCCCCAAAGATCTTTGCTAGCATTATTTCATTTTCTTCTCTTCACAATTCTTGTCCTGATTCTTAAATTACACACAAGTGGTCTCAGAGTGCTTCAGCCAAGGTCGAATTTTTTCTGTGCTTTTGCATAATGCTTTAAAAAATGAATTTCTAATCTCTTATTCCAACTGGGTAGGTCATCTGTCCTAAATATAACAAATAATATTAAAATTCAGGCTTCAGCGATGTTGAAATTAAATGAGAGACTGTGAGGATGAGCAGGGCTGAGGGGATCCATGCGTGACCTTTTACAGTGATCCTAGTTTGGATCTATATATTAAATCTATTCTCCTTGAAAAAACACATTACCACAAAACCCCCAAATCAGCCATGTCGAGCCTGGCTGGCCCCTGTCTCTGGTTCCTGCACTGGAGATCTTCTTTTCCATTCTTTGTGTTAGAAAAATCAAGCAAGACTTCTCTTTGCTGCATCAAGGATTATTTTTTCTTATCAAATTTTCAGAAGCACAGGCTCTGCTGTGGCTTCCAGGAGTACAATGGCAAAATGGCAAATGGCTACCCAAGGCAGGTAGCTTTTATATCTTTTATCAGCCAGTTAGCAAGTTTTACATATTCTATTTTGTCTTTAAAACCAGTAAGTATCAATTTTATTGATATGTCCCTTCTACACTAAGTTCTTTCTGCCAATTAACAAATCACAGGAACTTAGGTCAAAGAAAGGAAGAAGAATGAGAAGAAGAAGAAGAAGAAGAAGAAGGAGAAGAAAGAAGAAGAAAAGCCAACATCCTAGATTCTCCATGTTGTCCCTATATACTATATAGAGCAAAACCTAAACCTACAGCTACACTCCCTGTGATTCACTAAACAAAAACCTTTCTCACTTCTTGGGTGTCTGCAGTTCACCCAGGATTGAGGGGAGTTTTCCCCATGGGCTTAGGTCAATGACCAAGCTATCTTGGGGTGCTCTGGGGACAAATGAAACCTCCAGGGGAGCAGGAGAGGTTTCCTGGCCTTCCTTGACCCTAAATCAGCTAGAAAATACACAGCATTCGAGGGTTAAAACTTGGATTAGGGACCGAGTCAGTGGGAGGGGGTCTCTTCTTAACTGAACTGAAATCCTGCTCCTGATGAGGAGGAGGTGCCTGAAACCCCAGCTCGGTTTTAAATGTTAGTCACATTCCACAAGGCTTGGCTGGCTCTGGTGGGTTGAGCAGGCAGGGGAAAAGGGCAGGGAAGGACTGAGATGTGAAGTTAAGACCCACATCTGTTGAAAACTGCAGAATTCCCATGGCCAAGGAGCTGAAGGACAAAAAGCTCCCCCCGAGTGTGTCGTGGAAGGAAACAAATAGGGTTTCTGGAACTGAGTCACAAGCCAGCCTAATGTATTGGTGTATCCTACCTTGAAGTTCCATGCTGCTGGCATAAATATTTTCCTGGAAAAAAATTCATTTTTATGTCCTTCAGATGAGCTGCTATAGAACTCAATCGCCATCTGTTTTCTGGATTCAGGGAATCCTTGGATGAAGTCCTGTTGCTTGCTTTCTGTTTCCTGGAAGGATTCCTTTCACTTTTCCTCCCTCTGAGTCCCATGGTACACCTTGAGCTCCTGCTTGGCCAAATGAAGCTCACCAAAGGGATTGCAGGAAGGAGAAGGATGGGTTTTTTATCTATGAAAAAATACCAGTCAAAAGAGTAGGAAATTCTCCATTCCAGGGCAATAAGGAGAGAAAATTAGATTTTAATTTTTTTCCCCCATAAAACTGAACATGAGTTTCCTTCTTAGGAGGAGAATCTTGGTTCTTGTAGTCCCTGTTCCAGCTGGAGTTTCTCAGGGCCACATGCAAAATCCTTTCCTTCTCTCATCCCAGGAGAATGAAGGGCAAAGCAAACTTCTCATGCAAGGGATCTGCCTATGATGCCATCTGTTTTCCTGGTAAAGGGAATTTGAGCTTTCTAGCCCCAAAGTCTCAGTGGTTCCCACAGACCTTTGAATGTGGAACAGTTGGCAGACTTGCAGGTAAACAAAATTTAAGGCCAAACCTTCCAACTTGGATTGCTTTCTTTGCCCCTACTCTACTTCTGCCTGTGTTTAACAGCAAACAAAGAGAGGGAGTTACCTGAAGAATTTGAAGTTGGGGCATTTTTACTGTTTTCATCTTACTCTACATAAAGATGCCACTGTTAAAATGGGGGAAAATCTCTGATGAACACAAAGGGATTTCCAAAGCACATGTCTGAAGTGCCACTGCAGGTTTTCACTCAGGGTCAGATTTTGAGAGGTATGGCAAGTGCTCCATGTCCCTTTCCAAATCAAGTTTAAAGTGAAGGAGTCCAATGAACAACACTGAGGTAAGTTCACTCTTTGATGCTAAAACTCTGATTTGCTCTTCCTGTCCACAAAAGTGGAAGCTGAAAGGGAAAAGGCTCCTTTTGAAGCTTGTAGCAGCTCCATGGAGAGACTGATGGATGATGAGTTGCGCTAGTTTTGGAGGAATTCCCCTGGGATTTGGTTGCATGGGACTGGTTTAAAGGTCCCCAGTTTGCTTCCCTCCCTTTCCTATCCCAATTTCCTGAGGAAGGGACCAGTCTCAGCTGATCCTGCTGGTTTCTGCAGCAGGATCTCAAATCCCAGAGCAGTTTCTCACAAACCCCAAGGCACCCACAGGGACCTGCAGAAAAGACATTTGTAACATCCAGCAAAGGCAGGTTCTGTAGATAATTTTGCCAGAAGCAAAATTCTTGTTAATTTTCCTATTTCACTCTACATGTTATTAAACCTTAAATAAGAGTGCAGTACAAAGCTCACAAAAGAACAATGTAGAGACATTTCTAGGATGCAGGGAAAAACAGACTTTAGCTTCAGTTAAGAAATTACTGAATTCCTGAAGGAGAGGCAGCATGTTTTCTGTCTCTCTACATATTTATTATTAATTTCACCTCTGCTCTTGTTGAGCTATTCAAACAAGGTAGGAAAAGGTTCATCTGAAAAGACAAGGCTTTTTATCCAAATTTTTCTTCAATATAAATTTGTGAAAAGGAGTCTTTGAACACATCCAGTTGCTTGGTTTTTTTTTTTTTTTTTTTTAAAACGTTGATGTCTTCCTTTCTTCTTTATCTTCTCTGCAACAGCTGGCAGTACTACTGCCAGATGCCACCAAAGTCTACAGAGTATTAAAACCAGGCCAGCCCTAACCCTGAGCTTGAAAGAGTGGTGATGTCTCAGCAGCCAGAGGACACAGAGGAAATGAATGAGACAGAAGGAGCTTGTCAGAGAGCTACAGCGTCAAACTAACAAAATAACAGACCCAAAACTCAAAATGCAGCTTGGGAGCTCCAACAACAGGCAGATGTACTCACACATTTACCTTTTTTTTTTTTGTCCTTTGGTGGAAATTAGTTTTCTTTTACCATTGTTGGACTTCACACACGACTGCAGAATATGTCTGAATTGTGTAAGAAAGAGAAAAATTGGGTCTGTAGTCACCATGAAGAGAAAAATCCGAGCACAGCCTTCTTCCTTGCTGATGGCCAAGGCAAAGGTACAGTGTGTAGGTGAGGAATGCAGTCTGGCAAGTGACCATTCCCACTCTGACACCTCTCACCTGTCTGGTGAGGTTAAACCATCCTGGTCCTGCAGTCAGTGACATCCAGCGTGATACAAATCCATGTGTTTGTCCTCTTTTAGTGGAATCCATGGAACTACAGCCTTTAGCAGGAGTCCAGAGTGCTAAATCCCCTCCATATCTGTGCATCCTGACATCTTCTCTGCTCCATCAGGAGCTGGTGTGCTTACACCTCTTAATGGCAGCCATATGATAGGGTAATGTGATTTTCCAGCAGCTGATTTGCCTTGAAGATTCATTTTTGCTTCCAGAGGTTTCTGGAAGCTTCCAAAGAGGCAGAGTTGCCCCTTGTAATCCTCTCTCTCTCTGAGTTGCACCTTGTGGTGCACTGTTGAGGCCAAGTAGCCTGAAATTTAGCAGGGGATGATTCCCAGGGTGTTGGCCATTCGCTGAGAGTTAGAGCTGAGGCAGTGGCTACTGAGCAGCCAAGTGGAATTGCTGATGGTGAGGAGCTGAAGCCAAAGCAATCCAAGCCAACAGATTCATTGGAAGCCAGTGAGACCTGTCTCTGGGGTCTGTCCTACTGAACATATGTTTGGAACTTGAAAAAGGAAAAGGAGCACCTCAAGGGATGTGAATCAGACCAGTTGAGCAACACTGGAAACTTGGCTACAAAGCCAAAATGTCTTTGTTTTAGTGCATCCAAAATTTCTTAAAGCAAAATACTGCAAAAATGGCAGAGAAACAAAATCTGACCCAAATCGATATTGGTAAGAAAACGTTGACGACGAGCACAACCTATATGCCAAGTGCTCCCTTAGGAGCAGGCTAATTTTGTGCAGACATTCCTGAATGGGAGAGGCATTCATAAAAACCTCTTGTCGCTGGGTTTCAGCACAGCATGGGAACTCCTCGCTGGATTAGTTTCCAGCCACGACTCAGTCCTCTCCTTTCTCTCCCTCTCCCTCTCCTGCTAGGACCAGTTAGGAGCAGCCACTCCCTCTCGCTCTCTCCACAGGGATTAATTCATTCTTCTCTCTTATGCAGCCACTGGGATTGCCCTGAGAGTTTCCAAGGTAGAAAGAGAAAGTAGAAATAAAAAGCAGCTCCCTGCATGATTTGTGAAACATGGAAAATACAATAGTAATAAAAATAGTAATGAGCTCATTATAATAGAAATGGTCTCATTAGCAGTGCAAATGCCAATCACATACGTGGCCAGGTTCCTGATGGTGCAAGGAGTCCTTTGAACACTGTCCTTCCCTGCTCCAGAAGTACAAATCCTGTATAAAAACATATAATTTGTCCAATTCTTGGGCTGCTGTCCCTCGTTTTGCTCCCCAGGAGGTGACTGCAGTGTATAATGCCTGGACACATGGGAGGTGAGAGGTGAGATGGACATCTCTGTGCCCTGTTGTGACCAGTGCCTGCCCTTCCCCTCCAGGCTTCTGCTGCCCCAAGAGCAGGGAGAGGATAACCCCATGTGCTGGCAAGAAATGCCTCGAGCATGCAAGGGGAAGATGTATTTGGAAACATTTTAATTAGGAGGAAAACAGTTTCCATCAGCATGCTGGTAATGAAGGTAGGGCCTTTGCCGAGTAAGGATGGGGTAATAACCTGAATTCAGATACTTTGGGCCAGTTGGAGTGCAGTACTCACAGCTGTGCATGTCCTGCTGCTCCACATATTCCTCCCAGAAAGCTGCAGGGCAGGATGGTGGCACCTGCCCGTGGCTGGAACGTGGTTTTCATCCCTGCTCTCCACTCCAGAGAGTGCTGTGGCTTCTTCCCTTCCAAAGTTTGAGGCAGAAATATCACCTTGGCTGAGAACATGCTGGCCATTGGTCATTCTGGGGGAAGGAATTGCCAACCAGCACACCCTGTAGACAAAATTCTTGTTGTCATTTGTAATCTAGGCTACCAGAAATGTAGAACTCCATCACGATCTGCCAGGTAATAATGAGCCATGCTCTTCAGAAATGTACTTAAAATTGAAAGTGATTAAAGATGCTCCAGCCTGCAATTGCCTGTTACTCACTTGTGCTCTAAATTGTTCGTTTTTCACATCATTCCAGGAAGCTGTACCCTCTTAAAGCAGTGTTCCTGGTAATTAGGGGAGAGCAGCAGCAGCAGTGTTATCTGTGCTGCAGCAGTGTCAGGAGTGCTGCCTTCTGCAGCTCACACAAGTGTGGCAATGTGGCAAAGAGAGGCAGAACCTGGTCCTGCTGCTCAGCATCTCACAGCAAGTTACCACTCACCAGGATTTCAGGTTCTTCAGAGAAATGCTGGACCTGGGGAGGCTTAGCCTGCCTTGGTCTGAGCTTCTGAGATCAGGTTTGGACTCACAGCAAGGGAGCTCCTGGTACAGTTCAGCAGCATAGCACTGCCCATAGTCTGAGCAAAATTCCTGCCTCTCTCAAGCTGGCCTAGGAATAAGAAAAGGCTTTTAGTAATCTATTTTTAGGCTCTCGACTTTTTAATTTTGAAGCGTAGTTAAAGTAGCTTCGACAGACAGACACATCCTGCCTCCAAACCCAGCACTCTGCCTGTGCCTGCGCAGCCTTTACCCTGAGCACCTTTTGGATTCACCCATTTCACTTTCAGACAAAGTTAAATGAGACCCAGTTCTTTTTTTCTGTTGCAAAAATAGTGCCACTTTGGTCAATAAATATATCAGAGCAATACCACAACACTTAAGTAGAGTAGAAATATAAATAAATAAATAATTTTTAAAATCCCAGGCACTGGAGACAACCACTCCACACCAGACACAGTAATTGCAGGACCAAATGCTGTGGTTCTCCTGGCTGCCTCCATGCACAACCCAGGGCACCAAATGAACCCAATAATGGCTCAAATTTGACAGTTTGTGACAGTGAAGAACATAATTATGTATTTGGGCTCCCCTGGCTGGAAGCTGCCTCGCTGTAGAGATGCACCTACCACACACAAAGAGCATTATTTCACTTGTGCTGTGGGGTGTTCTTAGCTCTGGTTCCCATTTTGCTGCTCAGGTTGCCACCAGGACATCTTCACCCCACCTCTCCTCAGGCTGCTGTCAACTGTGGCATTGCTGGGCCAAGCTTTCTGAAAAGAGCTGTGAATTTTCCTGCAATAAATAAGGGGAATAATTTTAACCTGTTTGGAAAGAACTGTGCACACACAACAGTGTATGAATAGCAAGTGGCAATATTAATAATAATTACCCAGTTACTAATGAAAGGGACTTATCTCAGTATTAATAAGAATAATAAGCTTGTTCAAGATGACTTAATCTCATTTAATCTCAAGAATTTATCTCAATAATAAGGAATAACAGAAGTATAAACAGGGAGATGTATGTAAAGACTACAGAGAAACTGTGTCATAACTGTGCTAAACAGAATAAATGTGCCCTCTCACTCTGGTATGTATGGTTAAAAACACCCCAAACCTAAAGTTGTACCAGATGCATTCATGCCAGGAAAAAAGCTGCAAGGCTGAGGATATTCCTGGGCTTTACAGGAACACGGAGCTCCCCAGCTGGAGGCTGCACCATGGCACAGCAGACAAGGGGAAACATCTGTGAGCTCGGGCAAGGGACAACTTCTGAGCTCTGAAATGTCACCCTGCAGCAGGAGCAGATGTCCTGGTGAGTAGGTGGTGATGGCTGGGGCTGCCCCATGTCCCAGGCACAGCCAAACTGATAAGTTTTAACTTTTATATAATTTTTCAAATCCTGTACTGCTAGTGTAACTCTGAAGTTTCCTGTAGCTGTTAAATGCTGTTCTCTATGCTAGGATAGACATAACAAAACATCTTTAGCTTGCTCTCCGAGGACACCCAAACCAAGAACTGCAAACCACAATCTTGGGGAGAGGGAGGCAAGCTTGGGGAAATTCCATCCTTGGCTGGGTTCTGCTTGGGGAATTGATGCTGATATCAAAGTGGGAAGAACTCGTGAGCTGTCATTGTCCATGTTGAGATGCACTGAGGCAGGAGCCTCTGGAGCCCAGAATGTGCACCTGAAGGCCTTTCAGATAAATATCACCTTTTTCCTTTATTCCTGTCTAGTCTCTGTTTCTAGGGAGCCACTGAAGGCATCAAAGCCCTCCCAGCACCAGCAGGTTTCCCTTCCCACAGAGAGCCTGGAGCTGCCTCTGGCTGCCCCCCGTGCAGGTCAGGCAGAGAGATGTGTGCCTCAGAGCAGAGGAGGAGAGCTGAGAACTCGAGTTAGCGAGAGGAAATGGAAGAACAGCGACTAGCAGATGATTAATGGCAGCGATATGAACCCTGCTGATGGCGCAGAGCCTGGGCACCTCTGCTGAGACAGATTAACTTTGTCTCTTGAAACATGGGAACTAAACGAAATGAAGCTACCCACTGGGAAATGTCTGAATCCATGGAAGAGTAATGAGAATGTTTGGGCTGAAAGAATTGGCTGGAGAAGATTTTTGGCAATGTCAGCCACTCTTTATCTGAGTGCTTAACATCCACTCAGCTCAGCATGCAGATTTTGGGTTACCAGTACCACACCTCCTGGCTGAAAAGTCAAAAGGCAGTAAGTAACACAGGAATTGATCTTCATTTTTTCTGAAGTAGTCTGAAAACCTTCCTGAGTTGTGTTTTTCCACCCTGACCTATATTTCTGTGATGATTCATTTTCCTGGTTTTTTGTTTTTGGGTTTTTTTTTTAAGGATGGCAGAGAGCTGTGTTTTCCCACCCTCATTGCCCATCTCTGCATGGTAAAACCATGGCCACCCCTGGGGGCAAATCCCTCCTGGACCACCAGCCTCCCTTACAGGATCAGGGGATGCTCTGGAACCTTCAAAGGCAGAAAGAAAACTCAAATTTGCAATACTCGTTGCCCGAGCACATCTCTGTGTGAAATGCGCTGAGTTTTCCATCAGGGATTTATGGCTTATTTATTTGTGTCATAAAAAAAGCTGCTCAGTGGCAAGCAGAAGTCACTTGTGGGTTAGTCCTGGCATGAAATTTCCACAAAGAGTAAATAAGAGCTTTTCCCAAGCCTTGGGGTTATGACAGGGATCTGCATCCTCTTCTTCCTGAGGGTTTTGGACTGGCATTGTCAAGGGATGTGGAACACAGATCTGCCCTCTGGGGCCAAATGGAATTACCTGCCTGGGCCATAGCACAAGGTGCACTTTAAAAACAAGGGCCTGGTTTTGCTTTACGTGGCCTGGGCCCTTGCACCCAAGCAAAGAAACATAATATAAATTTTATTACTTACCACATTTCCTTCCCTCATTACCCTCCGGCTTCACTCTGCTGAAGAAGTTACAAAACTTTAGTATTGTGTCAAAACACTGGAGACCAGCAGGATTTTAAGGCCTGATTCATAACTCATAGAACATCAAAGGAAAAGTCCCAGTTTCCCAAGATTCTTTTCCTCATCTCTGCGTTTGGGGTCTGGCCACAGCTGATTTTTTGATATGCAGAATAAGCACAGCCCAAGCTGTCCGACTTTGGTGGCATCCTATTGGGCTGAGGCAGGAAAAGCCTTGCACAACATCTTCTAATGATTCACATTTTGGGGAGGAGGAACATCACCTCTAGGAATTCAGCTTTATTGGATACTGTAATCCAGAAGAGATAAAAGCACTTACTAATTACTGCTGGGTTTTGTTTCTTTGAAGAACTGGGTTAAATCTCTTTTGAAAGAAGATGTCTGTTTGTGCTCGTTAGATGTATAATTTAATTTGTTTAGGATTTTCTCCTTTTCTAGGGTTTTGTTCTAATGATATCTGTGCTTTTCCTTCTCTTCTTTCCTGCTCTTTTTTCCCCAAAGGTATGAACTTTTGATACACTCTAGATTTATTTTCTTAAGGTAACAATCTTCATCCCCAAAGTTGATGCCTCATCTTTGGGGCCTCATTTTTTCCCTCTTTTTCCCCTGTTGAAAATTCATTCCCTTAAGAAAAAAAGGAAAAAAAAGGCTGCTGCTCTTGCTTGCCTGTTCAATTATTCTGAGATTTATTTACTTATGGACCTTTCCTGGCTGAAACCTGTTTTTTGTGCTACACAGAAGAGAAAACTCAAAATATATACCTCAGTAAAGAAAAAAAAAAAATTGCAATATTATAATTTATCTGTCAACCACTCCTATGCAATACTGCAGAAGCAGAGAAAATTAGGCTGAAAGGCAACTTGGGGCTTCGTTTAATTCATAATCCTTCCCCAAACCAGGACCATCTCTGCCTACATCATTCCTGACAGATGTTTATCTAACCTGTTCTTAACAGCCTCCAGTGGCACTGGGTACACAACCTCCCACGGCAATTCCTATTAATATGCAACTCTTCTCACTGTCAGAAAGCTTTTTCCTCGTGTTTAACCTGAATTTCCCGAGCAGCAGTTTAAACCTGCGAGTCCTCATCCTGCTCACATGTATTTGATCTTGTTAAGCCAACCCAGCTGAGGGAAGTGGTTTAGCAGAAGCTCCCAGGAGCTTTCTGCACTTGTGTTCCTCTGCAGTTTTAGGCACATTTTGAAGAACTCACCCACGGAGAGCTACACCCAAAAGGCAAATAGGCATCAGCTGTTTGCCCTGCCCGTGCCTGACATCTCTGCAGGTTTTGCTGTGTCCTGGGGGGAAAGAAGAAGAAAGAAAATCCCTGCACTAGGTTACACACTTAGGTTACAACCTCTGAGTGTTGACCAGGTACTCCTGCACTGACCACATCAGGATTTGCACCATTTATTATAAATTAAATTAACTCTTTCCCCTTCCTCCACCCCCACCCTGCAAACAACACCCAAAAATAAGTAACACTCAAAAATAGGCAATACTTCTAGCTTGCTGTACAAATAAAGAAAAGCTTTGATGGACTGTCCTATTTTTTATCTCTAGGATGGGAATATGGACACTGCTATCGACTCCTAGATTCTCCCACAGCTCCACAAATGAAGACTAATGTTGCAGCCTGCTTTGCCTGGTAGAATAATTTGGGTCAGACAAATAACCTTCCCTTCACCTGACTCCCTATGTTAAAGGGGATTATTAAAACCTCCAATCTGCAAAACGCTCTGAGATGTAAGTCTGAGGAGTTTTATTGTTCTCAGATTTAGGGATTATTGGGGGAGTTGATAAAACTCCTGGGTGTAAAACATTGCAGGAGGGGAAGCAGCTCAGAGGCTTCACACAAGAGTTTCTGACCCCCCTAAGGCGAGAGGGCTGGGGGATCTCACTTCTGGCAGCCACTTGTGCCCCCCAGCCTTTTCTCTTTCCCTCTGAAGCAGCAGCAGCAGGAGCTTTCCAGGGCTTTTCCACGGGCAAAGGAGACATCTGCTAACCAGGACACAGAACAGCTGGGTCACAGCTCTTTTGCTGCTCCTGGCAGGGATTTTGGAAGCCCCTGGCACTGGCCCTGTCTGGCTATTAGTATTTGTTTTCATCGTTATTATTTTTACTACTACAATTCTAAATAACAATGGAATAAATTCCTTCTCAGAAGTGATTTTTGTTTTTTTTTTTTTTTAATTACTGCAGCCTGCAGCAATGGAAAGCGAAATATTCTTATTGTATTGGGGTGTGATTCCTTCATGCTGGATGAGGGGGCACGGGGAGTTATGGTCAGAACAAAGTGGGTGTTGGAATCAGGACAGGAATGGGGTGCCCCAAAGGCATTTGGAAAAGCTGGCTTCTCCCATTCTGGAGTTGTAGCCTTGGAGGCACAAACCCTGAAAATGTGGAGGTCCCACAGTGTGACAGAGCAAAGGGGTAGGAAAGCAGGGAGGATCTATCAGACCACAAACAAGCAAAGAATTGAAAGCATTTTTTTTTTTTGATTGATGCCAAATGATTGTGTTGCTGGCCTCGGGAAAATGAAATACTGAACAACAAAACACCATCATTTGGGGCTAATCAAAGATTTCTTGCTTAGCCTCAAGCTGAAACACTCTTGGTTTGTTTGATCCAGAAAAAAATGATAAAAATATCATGGACACATTTAAAAATGAGACTTTTTGGACTGAAAAAACAAAGAAGGACTAAATTACTTTGTTGTCTTTTCCAAGTTTTGACCAGCTTTCTTGTGTGAAACTGTTTCACAAATTTGCCTCAAATAGATTTTGTCCAAAAAAAAATAAAAAATACAATCATCTCATGTTTGAACTCAAGCTTTTTTCCTTTTGGCAGGGCACCAGAAATGCATCACAAGGACTGCATTTCCACTGCCCTGAGATCCCTTGGGCATCCCAAGGTGATGTGCCAGGTCCCCCTGCGCAGATCCAGGTCCTGCCGTGCCCAGAGTCACGGACAAGTGACAAAATAAATCCCAAACCTATAGAGATCACATTTTGTTTTCACTGCCTGCTGAAAAGATGAGATTTGGCCTGCAAACCCTGAGACTCCTCTCCAGGAAGATGTTTGACTTTCACCTCTCTGCAGAAAATGTGACGGCGGCAGATGCTGTGCTGGGGCTGCAGACACACAGAGACCTCGGCCAGCAGGAAGGATGCCTTATCCCTGCCCTCCTCAGCCACAAATCAATAAAACCTCCTCAAAACCAACCCCCAGAGGTCACACTGCAGCAACAAGTCCGTAAGCACAGCCTTGGCTCAGCCTCACAGGTGGGAGCAGGGGCCCAGGGCTGCGATGTAAAACCTCAGAAGCCGAAAGAAAAGTGGCATAAAACCAAGAGATGCACACGAATTTCCACAGAGACTGCCCTGTTTGCAGCACACCCCCGAAGCTGGAAGGTGCCAGGTGGAAAATGATTTCTAGAAGGTAGCAGGTGCTGGCCTGCACTGCCCAGCTGCCCACAGCATGGGCAGGACACGGTGGCTCAAGGGCAGGCTCAGAAACAAGATGCTTTTGCAAATGGAGGACCTTAGGCTGGGACTGAACTTGGAGCAGAACAAGGTTTAGGAGGCTGTTTAACTGCCCTCAAGCAGACTGAGAGGGTCCCAGGGACAGCCCTGGGTCAGGCTCTTGGCTCCCACCCACGGGGCAGCACCCAGCTCATGGCATCACCCCCAGCTCTCCTGGCTTTCTTGAAATTGCAGTGTTTAGCAGTCTCGTGTAAATACTGAAATAGATCTAATTATTCATTTAATCAGGGGAAAGGAATCTCCTGCTGTTTTCCAAAACCAATCAAAATGGCCAATTGCAGCAATGCAGGCAAGACAGGCACGAGGGAGCCCAATCCCACCTGGAGCACACTCAGGAAAAGGCTCTCCCTTGCTCTGCAGGGATCCACCAGCCCTGCACCTCTCATCAGAAATGTTTGTACAGCACAGCAGAAAAATCAAGGATTTTTTTTTTTTTTTTTTTTGCTACTCAATAAAACACACAAGCCCCAAACAGGGATTTTGCCTTTGGATTTCTCCGAATCCAAACAGTGCCCATGCAGAGCAACCCAGCCATAACCTCTGCCATCAGCTGCCAGAGAGGAGGGTCAATCTCAGCTGCCCAGACAGCCTGGTTCCTGTGTCCTCTTGCTTTGCTTGGCTCCTCTGTGGCTCAGGGAGCAGAGAACAGGAGCAGCAGCACTGTGAGTGGCATTGCTTTGTGCTCCGTGGCTTCCCAGCAGCTCTCTGAGGCAGGAATGAATGGGAAGTGAGAGCTCCTTGGGCTGACAGCCCCAAACAGCAGCTCTGGAGCTGCAGGTACCTGTTATGTATTTATACATTATATATATATATACACCTCTGCAGGTTTCTCATACACCTGTTAGAGGACACAGGACAGAGTGCACAGACAATGTTTTTAATCACCTCGTGTGTTATCAGATCCCCTCCTTCTTGCTCAGATAAGATGGATGTCTCTGGGTCGCTGGCTCCTGACAGTGCTGCCATCATTTCTCCCTCTTTGAGCTTCCTTTCTCAGTTTTGGGGTTTTTTAATGTCACTTTCTTTCTCTTTTCTTCCTGCAGCCGTTTTGCCCCAGTGTGTTGTCCCCTCCAGCATGCAGGGACCAGCTCTTTGCTCCACAGAGCCCTTTTCCAAGGGAGCAGCATGTCTGTGCCCACAGGAAACCCCTTCCAACCTGCTGAGGGGGGTTCAGAAAGCCAAATTTTTTCCTTTCCCTCTCCTTAATGAGCTCCCAGGATGTTGAACACGCCCTTGTTTTGCTTCGCCCTTCCTTGCGTGCCCAGAGATGCTCTGGGTGAGGCAGAGCAGGGGGAAAAGAAAGCACAGAACCCCAAACCTGCCATCCACCAGGATCATGAGGCAGAAGGGAATTCCCTGAGCAGCTTAAAAGAATTAAACTGAGGTGGTTGGCCATGCAGAAGGGAACCTCTCCTTCTCCAGAGAGAGCAGGAGTAGCTCTGTCCCATCAAGGGACAAGGGAGCAGTTCCAGCAGCAGAAAGCACAGACTGTGGAGTTGCCTCTGTAGTAATTGCATTAACTCTTTTAAGGCCAGTTTTCAAGCCCAGAAACAATCAATAGAAGCCACAGAACATACTAAATTACACTTTGCTTATTTTTCTGAAATTATGAACGACTTTATGAGCTTGTTGCCAACACCTACTGCCAGAAAGGCAAACTGGCAGACTCTGTAATCTCTGCTTTAGGAGCCTGACCATTCCCAAATTTCCTTCAAAGTCATGAATATTTTAAAACTAACGTAGCCTGCGGTTCCTTTAATTTGATTTTTCCTTATTATTTCTCAATTTCTCAGCCATCCATATACCCCTGCATCACGATTTTAGACTTCTCTCTGCAACCACAAGCTGTTTTATAATTACAGCTTTTATTGCCTTCCAGAAATGGGTGCTGCCAGTCAATATTTGAAAGTTCACAGTAGGTTTGTGACAGAGCAACCCTGAATCACCTCAGTTAATGCAGGAATTCAGGCTGTGTTTATTTTACTCCCATCCAGCAGAGCAGATATTGCCATGAGTGTGGCCAGCTGAAGGCACAGCTGATGGGTCAGCTCAGCTCTTGAGTCAGGGCTCCCTGTCTTGCTGGTTACCAGCCTGGGCTGGTATTTCATGGCCAGCCTCAGGTCAGCTCTGTGCTGTTGCAACTCATGAATGCACAAATGTTTGTTATGGTTTGGATCAGAGTCAAGTCTCGGCCAGCATCAGTCACAGGGGGGGAAAAAGCCTTTTCCTCTTGCACACACAGGGAACACACACAGGAAGAGAAGTTGGTGCCGTGGCCCAGCCTAAATCAGCTCCTGGAATTAAGGCTTTGCTCCAGTGATGACTAATCTCTTTGCATAATTCCCCTCTGGATGTTTTGGTTACAAACATGTTGTTTCTCCTGTAGTGCCAGATTTTGGAGGGTCTTTCTTACTTATTCATGTCAAATCTAGTTGGGCTGCAAGTCTGTCTCAATAAAATGAAAAAATTGCTCATATTTGTAGACTTAGACATATAAATGTTTTCAGAATAATGAGTCTCCCATTTTAAAACATATGTTTCCTCCTTTGTATCTGTTTTATCTTTGGGGGTTTTTTTGTGGGCTTCTTAGGAAATGTGTTGGCATGAACAATATGTTTCAAGCAAAGGGAGCAAATACTTTCAGAAAAGAAAGTTTTTAAAAGTCACAATGTTTGATTCATTGCAGTATGAATTTATTTACAGTCCCTCCAGGAAGGGCATCATTGTATTGCCCAAGACTGAAAGGCCCAATAAAAACAGTTACAGTCTTGAACAGCAACTGCTGTAAATTATCTGTACCATATGCTACAGCCCAAAAACTGTTCACAGAAGGGTTTGCTGGGATGACTAATTTCCAGGCAAGCTTTCTTCTGCTCAGTAGAATTTTAGGTGGCCAAAGGGAAGGAAAGATGCAAAATTTATCAGATAAAAATTCCTAAGTGTTCACCTTCTTCTGACATCCCCAGAGGTGACCCATTGGCTGGGTACACCCCACTGATTCTCTGAGGGGCAAAAGAGGAGAGGTAAAAGCAGAAAAAGACTTCTCTGCTCTTTTGGAGCAGCATCTACTTGTACCTCCCCAAACCATCTGCCTGCCAGTGTGACAGAAGCTTATTTCCTAGACTTTCCACCTAAAAGCAGATGCCCTTCAGGAAATGGGGGCTGAACAGAGCAGCTCATTGTCCCAGGGGTGAGCGGGGATTTCTGAGCCTGTCCTGCAGAGGATGCTGCTCCAGGCCATGGAATGGTTGAGGTTGGAAGGGACCTGTGGAACTCATCTGGTCCATCCTTCCTGTTCAAGAGTCAGTGGCCAGCACTGTGTCCAGATGGCTTTTGGATATTTCCAAGGATGGAGAGCCCAAAATCTCCTCAGGCAGCCCATGCCAGTGCTCCGTCACCCTCCCTGTTGTGCTGCCCATAGTTCAGATTTGCATCAGCCATGAAATGCCTGAGACAGAGACAGGATTGTCAGAGAAACTGAATTCACACCTTCAGCCCCACCTTCCCAGGCTAAAGCAGGAGCTGAAACAGCCCATGGGCTTTGGTCAATAAGTAAGCAACCACGAATTTAGTGGGTTTAGTGGATTCCCCTTCTGCCAGTTCAAGCCCCCTTGAGAGGTTTGTTGTTTTTCAGGAAATGCCTCTAGGAATCTTTGCTTTAAAATCCTTACAGCTCATATCTGACATGGTTCAACAAGCCAGAACACAGTCTCTGCTCTCAAAATTCACTAAAAACTTTGAAAAATCAACCTTATGTTCTGTTCCAGCCTTAACTGTTCTTTTGCATGGGACAAAGTTTCCCTCTAAAGTAATTTGTACCAGGTCTGACCCAACACGTGTGACCTTTTCCAGTTTATATCCCTGCTGTTTGTGCTCTGGATCACACAGCTGGCTGTGGGCTCAGTGAGCTGCAGAGATGCTCCCTGTACACCATTCCCTTGTCAAGAACACCTCTGATAGGAACAACTCTGCCATCATTTGTTTTATTTCCACTCTCTGCTCCCGAGCACCTTCATCAGAGGTTTCGAGTTAGGAGTTAATTAAACTGACAGCGCTGCTTCGCTGCAATTCAGCACAGAACAATTGAACTTTTATCTGATCCAATTTCTCAGAAGTGAAACCAGGCAGTGGCTGGTGAGAGAGGGAGATCTGGAAAGCACAGCCACGGGTCAGTGGGGCTGGGCTCCCTCTGTGTCCCTGCACCATCAACAGCAGGAGCGTGGCTGTGCTGGGCGGTTTGGGGT
Organism: Erpornis zantholeuca; assembly: GCA_013400515.1. Classification (NCBI taxonomy): domain Eukaryota; kingdom Metazoa; phylum Chordata; class Aves; order Passeriformes; family Timaliidae; genus Erpornis; species Erpornis zantholeuca. Next base: position 452,695 of record VZTN01025902.1, on the reverse strand, counting down.
GGAGGTGNAGCACAGGATAAGCAGAGGATTTGGTCAGCAGAACTGGACCACAATAAATTGTCAAATTTTAAACAGACCTACAAAGGCAGGATGGGGGAGGCTTGAACCCGAAAGAACACCAAAAAAGGAATATTTGAATGATGCATAGAAATCTATGGATATGTATGAATCTCAGGCATTTAACTGGAGAGATCTGTTAGCCAAGGTGTGCCCCTGGCATCATGCCAAGCACCCGGCCCTGTTAACTCTTTGCTTTATTTCTGCCTCCTATTGTCCTTTTTATTAAACCCCTTATTAAACCCTTTAAAATTATACCAGAAGTGAATCTAGTTTTTCACAGAGGTATAAATGGGGCAATTCACTCAAGACTTGACCTGGGAAAATCCTGTTCACGAGAGTTATTTGAGCTCTGAATTAGAATCAGGGAGAAATGCCAGTTCAAATGTTTGTGAAGTGTTGGGCTTTCTTAATAAACTGCTTAAAATCACAGAACTCAACATCCCTGGTTAACATTTTCCGCTTATTTAAAAAAAAAACCAAACAAAAAACCAAAAAAAAACAACCCAAACCTTAAATTACATCATATAGCCACAGCTCAGATACTCAGGAATTCTCTGCTGCCTGCTAACACGGGCATGTCATTGCTGCTGTAAAATCACAGCTTGACTGAGCATGGTGGGGTCACTGTGCTTCACTCACTGCCTCCGTGCCTGTGCAGGTTGCCTTCGAAGTGAACTTGTGTTTTGACTCAGTGGTGAGTCAAAGTGAGCTGACACTTGTTTCTCAAAGAACGGAATGACACGAAAACCTTATCATCGTATTGAGATAATAGCCAGGCTTGGGCAGGATGAGGTTTTCCTGTCAAAGCGAAGATGCAATTTTATAATGTCAACTCACTTCATCTGAAAAACAACAAAAGAGATCTTGGCCCATCTCTATCAAGACATTTCATTTTGTTACATAAAATGTGCTTCGCTTGAAGTTCAACTCAAAAAGAAACCCCAAATAAATCACTGCTCCTTTTTCCTTGCATTTGCTTACATGCATCTGAAATTTTACTTAAAAAACTTAAAAAGAGAGGAGAGCTTTTCAGGTCAAGAGATCCAGCAGAGAACAGCCTTCTCTGTCAACAAATTGTGTGAGGCAAGAGAAGTTTTTCAAACAGTGCCAGCAACTATGAGTAATTGTTAATACCAGTGGTTGTTAAAGCACCAGCAATCAGTGTGATCAAACACAGCTCTCGGGGAACAATTCTCTGCAATTTTCGCTGCACAAAGCAGTGACAACAATCACAGATTTTAACTCTGTTGAGTAAACAACCTCTCTCCTTCTCACAGGCTTGGCCACGAACAATCCAAACACGCAAGAGGTCAGGTTTTCATGGGCACCTGGTAAGGGCAGAAGTGCCACAGTGGTGCTCACTCAGCTCATGGCTTGTGACCTCCCCACTGCTCTGGGTGATTCACCCCCGTGTGGGATGCACACTCTCATACCTGACACTCAGAGGAGAAACCCACACTGTGTTAATGTGTGAACACTCTTTTATGGTGTTTAACCATTGTCCAACTTGCCTCAGTCAATCTATTCTCCCACCCTTTCTGCAGCTGTAAAAACAAACTATTTAAAGGGTGCTTAAGGCTTCCAACTTGTTATTTTATTTTTTTGCCTTATTAAGGTCACATTTTTCCCACTTTCCACTGTGCTGTTCACTACCTCTTCTGACTAATTATTATTTTTCCATAGTTAAAGATGAGTGAGGACAAGAAAAAAATTTCTGCCTTAGCCTATTGATATAAGATAGTATGAATAGATAAAGCTCTATTTTTACTCTGTGCTGGACCCAAGCCTAACAGTCCATAAAGGTAAAGGTACCTTTTCCACTACAGTTACTAAAATATAGTTACTAAAACAAATAACTGCAGACTAAGAGAACAGGTGCATAAATAATGTATGTGAAGGAAATAGCATAAAAAAATGGCAGATTTCTATGTTTACATTACCATTTTTACATGACTAACTTATCCAACACTAGGAATGCTATTATAGCACAGTTTATAGCATTCTATGCTATCATAGAATAATAGCATTAATGCTATTATAGTATACAGTTTCTTACTATGAGAGGATTTTCCACCACATTGCTCTACAAACTGTATGATTTTTCCCTGATACAACATTCAAATTGTATTAACTATTCACATTAACTATCTGTACAGTCAGGTAACAAATCACCACAATGGCAAACTGCTGAAAAAATGCTTTGTTATTGGGTTAGAAGTGTAGGATTTTAGAGGCAAATCAGGGGTTTCTGCCTGACCTCTAGAACTTTACAATAAAGGCTACACCAAGATCATAATGCTGCAAACACAGCCCCTCCTCTGAGACGAGACTCTTAAAACCACATTGCTGTTCGGTTGTGGTGTTTCCCCACAAGAAATTCTCCATATAAAAATCCCTTTGAAGTTATTTTAAGGAGCAGCCAAAGGGATCAGGGTATTTTCTCTAATTGTGCTGGCGAGGGAAGGCTTGGGTTAGAGCTGTGCTGTAGCTGGTGAGACTTGCTGGGAGGGAGTGATTTCAGCTGCCTTGCTCTGCTGAATCAGGGCCTTAGGACTGGTGAAAATGAGTAATTTGAGAAGTACAAGCTCAGTTTGTACTTCTGCTAATTGCCACAACTCGCTTAATATGGAAAGTCATGAGCCAGGAGATCTCTTCCCTTCTCCGTCTTAAACCCAACAGGGATGGCTATTCTTGTGTGGCCTCCATGAGCCATTTACACGGATTTAAATAATCATTTCCAGACCTTTCCTTGTACTTCCTCACACAGACTTTCCTACAGATGACCTTTGGGAGCTGGAAACTCTGAATGTTGTGGAGAGAACATGATTTCCTGGCTGCTACTGTAAGTGAAGCTTGAAACAGCAGTGCTGCACCATAGCCTGGCAAATGAAAACTGTGAATAGCAACAATGAACAAGGAATAATGGTAAAACAAATGAAGTAACTGTGATCAGGGGAAGAGTCTGATCCTTCAAGACAGGAGGAACTGGTGCTCTTTTTCAGGCTCCATTTTTGGTTTTGAAAGCAGAATTTCAAGCACTTTCAAAAATGGGGAGACACTCTCTCAGGCAAAGGGAAAAAAGGGGAACTGCAGAAGTCTTTCCCACTGCAATAGAACAGATAATTTTTAAGTTATCTTTTAATACTCATCACAAAGCACTTGGGTCCAGATGAGGGAGATCCCAGCACTTCATTTATGAAGGAAATGGGAGAAATAGGAAGGCATATGGAGAAAAGCTTTAATATTTCAGTTGAAAGAAGTATTAACAACTGGAAGGCAGAGTGTGCCACTTCCCACACCAGTGACATTCAGCTGCAAACATGCAAGCAGAAAGCACAGGGAGGGGAAGGGACTCCCAATGAAGGAGAGGATTAAGCCAGATGAGGACAAGATGATTTCAATTAAGGAACAGAGCTGATCCAGGCATGAAAATACCTGTAGCAGAGAGGAAAAAGTCTTGGAAATTTCCCAGCACATCTTGTCCTGTCCAGGCACAGGCTCTGCTGTCCAGCCTCACTCCTGGGCACGTGGGCTGGGGCAAAAGCCTGAGCAGGAAAACTGATGCTTTGTTAGTGCTGCACAGCCCAAGTTGTCCTTCTCTTGGTCTTTGAGAGTGGTGATAACACAAAGAACAGAGGAGGCTGAGCTAAAGACCTCTGAAAGACATAGGAGGCAAACGGGTAAAAAAAAAAAAAATCAGCCTCTGTCTTTGTACTAATGGGTTTTTGCCACTGAACTAAATGAGGAGTACAGTCAGCCTTCAGAAGTGTGATTAGCATAGCAGGGCAGCAACAGGCAAGCATGAAGGAGGGAGAAATGCTCGTGTCTGCTGAGATGTCTGACTGCACTGGGAGGGTTTTCACTCCCTCTCCTTGAAGTCTCTGTCTTTGAGCACCACAATGGGAATTTCTGCCCCTTTGAAAGGCTGCTTTGAAGAGCTGCACTTGAATAAAGATATCCAATACGCAGCACAGATTGCTTGCTGCAAGAATGTCCTCCCAAAACCTCGAGTGTGCTCTCCTAATGCAATAAATGTGTTTTTCCCACATGTGCATTGGCAGAGATGCATCTCAGTATTTAGACACACGAGTCAGCTGGGAGTCCTGACACAGGGCAGCAGGGGTTGTGCTCTGCTCCTCAGCACTGGCACCAGCAGCTTTCCTGCTTAACCCAAGGCAGGTCTGAGTGCTTCAGGGAGAAGAGGAAAAAAAAGGCTGACCAAAAAAACCCCATCAATCTATTTGTCACTGTGGGGGAAAAACAATGGTAGACAAATGAATCCATCTCACAAGATTCCTGTCATCATCTTCTCTACAGCTTTGTGTTTTTCCCCTTTTCCACAACATGTGTGTAGAGAACAGCAGAATGATGAAAGATGAAATAAGAATGACTTGATTGACAAATTTAGTAGATATTATATAGTGAACACGTTCTCCAGAATTGTTTAGCAACAAGACTTATCTGGTATAAATAAGATGAAGGGTTTCAGCATGGCATAGAACAATTTCTGTCCATCTGCTTTTGCAAGGATATTACGTGGGGAAAGTAGAATCACACTTCAAGCAGTAAAAATAGAACCACTGAAATGACATCAGTAAGATTAAAACAAACAAACAAAAGAGAATCCTGACTAATGCTATTTAAAAATATGGAGCTGTGCTAGAAAATATAGAAAGAAGTGAGAACTGATGGAAATGAAGAACTAAGCTTTGGGTTTAGTAAACGATGCTTACTTGATTACACCCATATGCAGTCACTGATGAGCTCTTGAGCAGAACTGATGAAAAATTGGATTGTTTACATGCATCAAACCAAGCAAATGGGAATCTGAACTCAATGTGCCAAAAAACCTTGAGAATAAAAGTGCTAGCAATAATTGCTACATTTTATGTGTCAGTGGCATGCCAGCAAGGATTCTGCATCAAACTCTGGCCAATGGAAAAAAGGTTGGGTATGTGAAACTGTAATATCACTTATCTACCAAGCAGGCCACCTGATGACTGACAACTTTAATTTCAGCGTGAAATTGGCTGACTGGCTGTTCAAACATCCATCCCTTCTGACAGGGATGGTAGTCTCTGGATATTTACTGCTAGAACCCTCCAGCAGTCGTCCTCCTGCTCTACTCATCTTCATTTCCAGCAGCAAAGAGAGCAGCCTGGACCCAGATCACAGCTCTCCATCGAGGAGTGGGGCAGTGATGGCTTCTCACGGTCTCGATTCGATGTCACATTGTCCCTGCCTCTGGGGAAAAGTCCTTGTGCTCATGAGAAAATGTAAGTACTGGGAGGTTGTGTACCCAGAGAGCAAAGTGAGGTCTTTGAGGTAGGTGTGGGAGTAAAAATCAAAGAGATTTTATTTTATATGGAATGAATATGTGGGTCAAACATGCAGATTTCGGACCAGAGCCCTTTTATTTTCTTCGTAGGCAGAGAGAGGCCCACTGAAGAAAAAAGCTTGGCTTTATTCTTGGCCTGTGTGTGCATGACCTTGCATGAGAAAGAGATGAATATGATCTTGTATTGGGTCAATAGCACATATTACAGTACCTACAGAGAATGCTATGATCTGTCTTTTCAAAATAAATACTAATTGGGAAGGAGAATAGTCAAACTAATCATAACTACTGCATACTCACTATATTACTACATACTTAATATTACAGTCCTCTCCTGCCTGGACAGAAGAGATATTTAAATATCTGATTATTATCTGTGATTTGGTGAGCTGGAAGAAAAATGTATCTCATTTTTAAGCTGCAGTCTCATAATAGAAAGACCTGATGTGGTCCTGAAGCCGACTGCTTTGAATATCTTTTGCATATTTGGGACCTTCATTGGCACTTGCAATCATTTAATTATTCTGATTTTGATATTTGCCATCCACTCTGGGTTGAGGGAATGTTTACAGCTAAACAACAATTAAAACAGAAGCCAGAGAGCAGATTCCCAAATCCTTCCAAATCAGCCTTGAATTGTGAGCTCCTTCCTCCAGGGCAGATTTCTACCAGAGGAACCACCAACAATTCCAGGGGCTTTGCCACAAGTACCATGGGCAAATTTTGCTTGCCCTCCAGTGCTGTATTTAACCATACTGAGAGTTCTCCAGAGCAGTCCAGGCTCTTCTGAAATATTTGGTTTCATAGTGGAAAAGGTCCATAGAAGACATTCCTCCACTAACTGCAACGAGGGACATTCCATCAGCCCATGCCAGAGAGTCCAAGGCAGCCATTCCTTGGAAAGAGGTGATTAAATAAACCCCAAACCAGAAAACATATCTGCCTAAATAAAAGCCTTCCTTACGATTTTCTGGCCACTAGGATCCTATTTGCCACTGTGCTTCAGCTGTTTTGGCTGCCTGGTGCCCCAGAGCAGCTGCAAACCTCACCCACAGCAGCTCTGGAGTGACTTTGCTGTGCCAGAGCAGGACCCAGGGTACTGATGGTGTTTAACTTCCCCAAAAACCCCATCCCAACGAGGGCCTGAGGGAATGGAAACGTGGTGTGAAGCCTGAATGCTGCATTGACTTTTGGACTGCAACAGAAGGCTTCCACAGGACTGAAGGATTGCTGCTAATTTTTGTTCAAAAAAAGGAAGAAACAGCACTGATGAGGGTAACTCATACACATGGAGCATGCTGAACACTGCATCAGCCCAGAGACTATTAGCACATAATTAATTGAAATGGCTTGGCACTTGGGCTTATGCCACTGACACTATGAGAGTTAATGTTGGCCAGCTTTCCATGCTCATTACAATCCATGTCAGCAGGATGGACACGTTTGAAACCATTTTCCTTCCCTTTGTTGCACTATTTGCCAATAGCAGGAGAAATTGATGCTGTAGAAGTGAGGGAACATCTCCAGCATTGCAATGGAGGAATAAATTATTCTCTGGTGCACATTATAATTGCAGCATAATTCTGGTCAGAAAAAATTAACTCCTTCTTCTGATACGGTCCAGGGAATTGTTTTGGGATGCTGTGAAAGGATGCTTTGATTTGTGGTGCTAAGTGATCACAAACAGCCTTGGCTGTCATAAACACGAGCTTGGGGGAGTTGAGGGGCTGTCTGCCTAAAACTATACATTCATAAGTTTGTGAAATCACCTCGCAGTGAGAAATATTTCCCCTTTTCCACAATCAGATCTGCAGAGGAAAACTTTCATTTTGTCTTTCCAATTTTTCATTTAATTACATTTTTTCTGAAGGAAAATGGGTCTTAAGGATGAGTCGTAAAATTCTTGAAAATCTATTCCTGAAAAAAAAAAACAAACCAAAACCCAGGTGTGCAGTCAGCCCTCAGTGCCTGGTTAATAGCAGAGTGCTGGTGAATACACCAGAGAACTGCCAGCACTTCTTGCTAGAATGTTCCACCAAGATCAGCTTTGCACAGAGCTGAGTGTCTCTGCTCTGGAAGACAAAGCAGGAAAGGTAGATGTGTATAAAAATGAAACAAGGAATTAAATGCATCCAGTCAGATTTCTGTAAGCTTCATGAGAAAAGGTTTCAGCTTCTATTCTGTGGTGAAAATTTAGCCCCTTTCAAAATTAGGCTCTCTTTGCCAAAAAATATTTCCTTTCCCACTACTGTAGCCAAAGATGGTGAGAAAACCCAAAGGGCTGTTGCTTCTCAGGTCTAAGGACAAGGACTTGCTCTGACATTGCAGGCAAGGGCAGATTATCAGTGTGGGTCCTCCGANTTGTTCTGGGTGTCCTTGGAAAGCAAGTTAGAGGTTTTGTTATGTCTATCTTAGCATAGAGAACAGCACTTAAGGAGCTACAGGAAACTTCAGAGTTACACTAGCAGTACAGGATTTGAAAAGTATAAAAATTAAAACCTAAGGCATCACAGGGGGGGCTGTGCTGCTCCCCCAGCCCCAGCTCCATCCCCAGCACAACCATCCCCACCACGCCAAGGAGTGCCTGCACCTCCCATCAAACGCAGCTCCCGAGGGTTTGTTAATGCTGCAGTGTCACCAAGAGCTGGCTAATGATCAAGGATTTCTGCGTAGCACCTAGAGGGAGAGGAGCTTGGAGGAGCAGCAGCATCCACGCCAGCCGTGCAGCAGAACACTAATTATTGCTGCCTGTGTCAGTGCCATCAGAGGGGACAGCTGGCTCTCCTCCAGCTCCTCGTACTCCTGCTAATAAGGAAGAGTGTCTCAGCATGCTGCATGTTAGAAGGAGATTTAATGTGCTGGCTGAATATTGTATTGAGCTCCTGATTGGTGTCAGCAAGGCCTGCTAATTCGTAAGAAGAAGTGTCACCAGAACTTATCTGCCATGCATTTAGACACAGGTAAATTACTCTGGAGAAAGCCTGGCCGTAGCCGTCAGCACTTACTGCAGATCTTGGCTGACTTGAAAGGTTGCCAAGGGATCCACTGAGGCACAGGCAGACCTCAGAGAGCAGCAGCCTGCTCAAACACACCCCTCTGGGACACCTGATGGTGTCCCCCAGGAAACCTCATGAATCTCATTCTTGCTGTGCCTCCTTGCAGAGAAATCTCCTAAGATTCTACCCCTACCAGCCTGTGCTTCCCACTCCTGTGGTCTCTGCACAGACTCCTGCTTCTCCAGCATCCCTGGACTTCCCAGCAGCTCTGGGAAGCTCACCTCTCCTGCTGGGTGTGTGAAACAAACCTCACATTCCTCACCTAAAAAATCATTCACAGAATAGGGAGGATACAAAACACTGCGTTCCTGTTTACCACCAAAAGGGAAAACTGCTGGAACCTGGTGTGAGGGGATGCAGCTGGGTTCCCCAGGGGATGGAGGGACCCTCTGTGCTGCAGCTGTGATGGGCACTGAGGGTCAGACAGAGGGGAGGGAGTGCTCCTGTGGCTCCGTGCTGGAGCCTCCAAGGCTGCAGTGTGTATTTTGATACCACAAAATCCCAGAACCCCTCATAAAATATTCATCGCTTTTTTAATGCCACGTCTTCTAATTTTAAAATTCAGCCCCTAAATAATTTAGCAGACTCATGGATTTAAAAAAAAAAATAAAAAAATAAACAAGTTGAATAGAAAACCCCCATCTAGGCTGTGGTACAGTTACTAAACTTGTCAAATTTCCCAACATGTTACCTATTTCTCGTTAGGGGTTTTTGGCTGTGCCCACTATCTCCAGGTACTGAGACTTTTTGCTGCCTGAAATCCAGAGGTTAATGCCAGTGCTCTGATCCTGCCAAAGGCAGGGTTGTGCTCAGAAGGCATTTGCAGCATCACATTTGCAGGTTTGTGAAAAAGCAGCTGGTGAGACCCTGCCATCAACTTTGCCCCAGACCCCACCTTCTCCAGCTGCTACAAACTGCAGTTTGAGCTGTAAATCTTGAAATAAAACTCCTCACTGGATGCCCCACATCCCTCCCACCCCACACACGTCCTGATCCCAGTCCCTCAGGGCCATCTGGTCACCCAGCCTGGGCTCTGTGTTACAGACCTGAGGATGCTGAGAGGTGGAGAGTCCAGACCTTTCCTTAGCCCTCAGCTGCATAATTAAAGCACCTAATTAATTCAGTTTGAATCTGTTTCTCTGTGCTTAAACTAGAGCTGCTTCTTTTTCCTTGTACAGGGAAGGCTGTCCCACAGAAACAACCCCAAGTGGGCTTCTGGTACCTATTTATCAATACACAAAGAGACTCAGGAGTCTCAAAGAGGAAATAAAGCTATAAACCTCTCCAGCCATGTAGCTGTTTTTCAATAACCAGATTTTTGCCCCTGTGGTTTGTGGCTGTTCAGGGCTGACTTTGGACAGGTCACTCTTCTGAATGCAAACTCGATTCACCTCTCACTGCAAAAATACAGCATGGCCCCTGCAATGGTAAATATGCCAGCTAGCTTGCCCAATTTAATTAACTTCTCCCCAACGGCCCTGCTTAAATAGACTTCAAAGTTCAAAGGGAAAAAAAAAAAAAGAAGAAGAAGAATTACATTTTAATAATACTCTTGACAAAAAATGGGGAGAAAGTTTCCATTATTCAGTGTTGAAGTCATGGAAACTCCTGTGCCTAGTGGCTGTTTTGCCTTTTACACCATCAATAATTTAACACTTAATTGTTGTGCATTATTTGGTTAAAGCAGATTATGACTCTAACATTTGCATTTATTTTTCAGTAATGGTGAGATAGCTCTTCCTCAGTAAGAATATATTTGGACATTCATTTACCCTGCAAACAAAATCACTGAGTAGCTCATCCCTAATGCCACTATTTAACCACTGAGAAATGAAGCCTCTCTCTTCTGGTGCATGATGAGAAATGTCTGTTTATTACCAAGCCATTTTGATGACTTTTCTGCAGTGCACTTTCAAACCATTTAAAACCCATATTTTTAGGGTAAACTCTGGGATTAACAACCCCATTATACTGTGTTTAAGCTAAGGGAAATTTCTTGGTGTGTCTTCAAAGGGCAGGAGACGTTTCTTAATGCCTTTCATTTATCAGAACAAATTAAACCCCCCAGAGCAGTCTGGATGCAAAGGACAGCCCTGTCATCCCTCAGGACAGCGATGGAGCCCTGTCACTTGTCACATCTTGGAGGACTTTATAGACTGCAAGGCGTGGCACTGCTTTCCTTTTGAATCAAGGACCACACAGAGCCCCCAGGCTTCATTGGAGACTGGTGAAGGGCAGGGTAAAAAACTACTGAGACTTTTCCAGGGTGGAGAGAATATCCACCACGAACCTGCAAACCCCAGGGGAGACTCCCTTGTGTGTTGGAATCCAGGAAAACTGGGAAACTTCTCCTGTTGCTCAGAGAGGTCTGGGACGCCACCTGACATCCCAGGGGGACACAGCCTTGGATCTGTGCCACTGGAAAAAGCTCCCAAAACTTTTGGATGAACTGCAAGCATGGAGAATGTGAGACAGATTGGAGTTGTTTATCACAGGGTGAAAAATCAGAGTTTTGGGGTTTGTAGTATGGAGGTGAATGGGGACAAACATGGAGGGTTCAGGGTGGGGGCCCTGGGTCTTTCCTTCTTCTCCTTCTCCTCCATTCCTGCTGTGCTGGTGGCACTGAGGGATTGGTAGGATGGGTTTGAGGTAGAAGAAATGTGTGAACTAGGATTAATAGTTATTGGGACACTGTTGGAAATATCTTACATTGGAACTGTTAATTGAGTAAAAAGTCTTTAAAACATTCTGTGCTCAAGGTCCTGTGACCATTTTGCAGTGATTCTGGCAGTGCTAAGCCCAGGTGTGGGCAGCACACAGAATTTGAGATAAGAACTTAATAAACAACACAAGAAACAGAAGCTGCACTTGTGACTCCTTTCTTTCCTGGTATGGAGCCTGGAAAAAGAAGAAAGAACAGCCCAGCCAGGGGCAGCAGGCTCGTTCCCTTGTGCTTCCCAGCTGCCCTGCCCCAGCTGGTTTGCTCTGGGAGCCTCTGCTGTTCCCTCTGCCCATCACACTGCCCTGCTGTGAGGGACAGCCCTGCACCAGGACAGCTCCCCTGATCCTCTCAGCTCTTAAGATCACAGGTGAAAATCCCATCCACCATTAATTATGGGGGATTTCAGTGTTTTCAGCTCAGAAGAATGAAGGTTTGACTTAACTTTTCTACAATACCACCTGCAGTCCTGCAAAGGTGGGAACTACTGAATGCTCCCTCAATGCTTAGATCACCATCACAGCAGCACAAATGGCAGCAGAGATCCAAGAGGGAGAAAGAGTCTTTCAGGATTAGAAAGCAAAGTGTGAACTCTGCCAGGATTAAGTGGCACAGAAAATTCACCTGCTGTTTTTAACCCAACAATCTTGTAACTTAGAGCAATCTTGAGAGCCTAATCAGAACAAATCACTTTCAACTGTTGATTTTAAAAAAAGGACTGTTATACCCATAAACTTCTTTTACCAAGATAAAAAAAAAGAAGGTTGGAGGCAGAGATTTCAAAAAAAAGCAATTTCGCTGCTCAAGTCTTATGGACCCTTTCTATATTCTACCCTTTTGAACACACCCTGATGCAGAGAGGCAAGAACTAGGGACCATGACCCCAGTGTATAGATATGTAAATTAGAAAAGTTAATAGCTTTGAAAAGTTTACAGGTTCAGGAGGAGCAGCAGTTCTGTGACACATTTGATAAGGTTTGAATCTGCGAGCGTTTGCACACGGAGCATAACATTTCCACGGCCACACTAACACAAATCTGTGTTTTGCAGAACTCCAATGAATTCAGCTCTGACAGCAATTAGTCTCACCACCTTATCATCCACTACAAAAAGTCAAGTCACACCGAATACAAAACTAAGGGCTGGATTTTTTTCTGAGGTTCCTAATGCCTGCTCAGGCATCTGTGCAGATTTTAAAAATGTGCATTAATGAGACTCCACGGAACACTGAAGCTACTGCAGGAAAATTGACTCCCTGAACTGCAGGTTATGATCCTACTGGGAATGAATTTGTTTGTGTGTTTTGGGTGGTAGGTACACCGCCTGCTCCCTGGAAATAAGCAGCCTGAGCAAACTGTGCTCCTCGCTGAGCCAGAAGATAACGCTGCAGGTTGATTACGAGCATCCCTAATAAAAACCAGAAATCCTCAGGAACAATAAATCCCCATCACACAACCCGAGTCCCCCTCAGCCATGAGAATAAGCAATGACCTCCTGAGCGCCTGACGCTAGAGATGTGTGCAAGGTGGCAATGTGCCTGCGTGCAGCTGGCTGGGGTGTGATTAACGGGGCCTCTGCTCAGCCTGCCAGCTCCATTCTGCATGGGCACCTCTCCTGCTGTCTTTTTACCTCTGCAGACTGATGAGACCTGCAGAGGTGTCAGGAGACGATCTTGCCCCCGGCACAGAGCTAACAAGGATCATTAAACTCTGATGAACATCCATTTAAATTGATCTTTCTTAGTCAAATACTTGGCTTCTGTCCAAGGCAGCCGCTTCTGAACGAGTGGCTGCAGTGTAGGAAAGATTTCTAGGGCCCTTCTTCACAAGATGACTCTGTGTTCATAGATTGAAAATCAGAAGGCTTTATTATCAAGATGTTATCAAGAAGAAAATTCAAGCTTTTCTCTCTTTAGCCTCTTAGCTCGAGGCGTCCGTGTGTCTGTCCCTGTGAACAGACAGTCTCGGTGTGTGTACAACATAAAGTATGAAAACACATTCAAAACCAGAAAATTCTCGTTGGCCAAGGAGAACACATTATCAAAAACAATTGTCATATTTACATTTTCTCTCCTGAGAACAGCTCTGACTGACCTTGTGCTGCAAGAATCTTGTCAGGCAGAAAAATGCCCAAAAATTTCTTTTTCTGGGTACCACAGCTACAGTGGTTGGTGGGGGCTGGGAAAGCAGGGTGAGACAGGCTAAAACCTGTCTCCAGGATGCTGTGTCCAGGAGCTATTCCATGGTCACTGCAGCCATCCAGGAGTGATGCTCCCCAGACAGGGCACAGCAGGATCACAGCTCAGCCTCTCCAAGGAAAAGGCTGCAGCTCTAAAACGCTCAGAGGGGTGGGCTGGTAACAGAGAGATTCAGGCTATTAACAGGAGCTGCTGTGTTAGGGATGGAGAACTGGCAGGCATCCAGGGCTCTGAGCTCAGAACAGTGAGGAAGCACCCGCAGGAGGAGAGATTCCATCTGTGTGAGCCCCTGGAAGGTGCTGCTGAGGGCCTCGTGGAGAGCAAACCCACATTTTGCTCTGCATTTGCTGTGCTTTTCCTGGGTCTGCTCAGCCCAGAACGCTGGCATTCAGCAGACCCCAGGGAAGTGCTACAAAGCTCCTCTGTTCAGATGCTTCAGCCCCGAGAACAGGAAATACTCAGTAAGGATCCCCTAAGTCAGTCGGCATTCCCCTGCACATTGGGTGTCTGTAAAGTACTTGCATGTGATTAGCAAAGCGTTTAATTAAGTGGAGCTGGGTGGTAATATTTACTCAGCTAATGCCTCTTTATTGGCAATTGCTTTCACTTGTACAATGGTCCTGTCCTTTGTTTTTAAAGGCCTGTTTTTGTCACCACCACTAGCTCTTAGAAAGAATCCAAAATCTTTTGAAAATGACTGGTATTCCAAAGCCTAGGGAAAAATTACCTGCTTTCTAGATTACCAGTGCTATTTTCCTGGTTGCAAAGAATACAGACTGCCCTAGAATCATAGCCAGGCTATAATCTGCTGTACTTTATCTTATATTTAAATGCTGTATTTTCACACCACTCTCACCCAGTCCTTCATGGAGGAACATTTTACCATTCATTACTGCCAGCACAAATTACAGCTGCAAGTGGAACATTATCTAATTATTGTTTTAGGAAAAGTAAACCAGTAAAAAAAAAAAAGCCCCTTGAAATCTCAAAAGGTGATTTGTGGGCAGATTTAAAGGGAGAGAATGCTTCAAGCTATCTATTATTAATGCTCAGCTATGCTGACCTTTGACAAATAATCTTAAGTCACACACAAAGTGCACAGAAAGACCTGACCCAAATGTCATTGAAAAAGCTTACACTGGGTTTTGGAAGGATCTAGATCAAGCTCAGCACTAAATTAATTTCTGGGTTGTTATAATCTTTATACTTTACTATCTTTCATGTTGTACCATATGGTTATCAAAATGTATTGCTTTTCCATCTGGGTGTATGCATGAGCTGTACATTAACTCTCAGAGCTGAATCTTCATTATGAGAAGAAAGAGGGTGATTTAATAGCTGAGAAGGTCTAAAGGTACAGATTCCCCACGCAGTGAAATGCTCGCCCTGCTCTGTTTCACAAACAGTCATATTTCTCGATTTTTCTCCTCATTTTATTCCGTGCCTTGTACTATTGGATGATGTTTACTCTGCCACTTTGCACCCTGTGAAATGGAAGGATAGTTCTGCTGAGAGAAAAACAAAAAAAACCCCTAACAGTCGGAGCCTGGGCCCCTGAAACTGGGGTTGTTCTTCTTCTATCAAAGTCCCATACCAGAGAAGAAGGAGCTGGGCTTGCAGTTTTCAGTTTTTCTTGTTGTTTATTCAAGTTCTTAGCTCAAATCCTGAGCTCAGCCCTGCACCTGGGCTTAGTGCTCTAAAATTCCAGCTGCAAGACCATGAGGCAGAGAATACAGAGCTGTTTTAAAGACTTTTCACCCAATTAACTCTTAAAACATACTATATTTATAATTCTCTACCAATAACCATCACCTATTTTTAACACATTTCCTCTACCTCAAATCTATTCTACCAAGGTCTCTGTGCCACTGTCACTGCAGAAAATGGAATGAAAGAAGAACTCTGAACACTGCCCAAAAACCTCCATCTTGCTTCCATTTTACTTCCATACTACAAAACCCAAAACTGCAAATTTTCACTCTGTGATAAACTAAACTATAACCTATCTCATATTTTTAATGTTCTTAATTCATCCATAAGTGTTGGAAGCTTCTCCCACGGGCACAAATCAAAGACTGTGTCCTCTTGGGGTCCCAGCGAGGGTCCCAGACCCCCCAGGGCAGTTTGAGAGGTTTTCCAAATATCTTGGACTCCAACACCAAACCCCAAGAAAACCTCACCAAGCCAAGGCAGCCTCGTGTCCCTGTCCCACACGTGGGTTTGGCTGGAGGCTGCAGGGCTCGGGGAAGGGATTGGCACTTCCCCCACACAGGTACTCCTTTGGGAAACTCCCATTTCCCTCTGGCAGGGTTTCCCGTTGGAATGGCTCCTCTGAGAGGGAGGACCTCGGCTCACAAGCAAGATTTTGTTACGCTCTGGCTTCACAAACAGGAGCTTAAAACATCAACAGAGCCTTTTTATAGACAGAGTAAACAGAAGTGCCGTGAAGGAGCTCCCTGTCTGCTGCAGATTCATGAAGTGAGAATGGGCTTGATTTTCCAGCAGATAGGAAGTAATTCACTGCCTTCAAAGTTTCTGGCTCCACAAAGATCAGAGATCCAGATGCCTGGTACCATTTTCTGCCAATACAAATCGGGGAATTGTGGAAATGCAAGAAATCTTTCCATGCAGAAGTCGAGTCCTACTCTGACAAACTCAGATCCTCTGACCGAGGGTTGGAAGGGAAGAGAGAAAGCGTAAGATGTGCAATAAATTTCATTTATTTATAATTCTGCTTTAGTTTAGAACCCACTCAATTTATACCAAAAGCCCTTGGCTCAGAAATACTATGTCTTTTGCATAATACACAGCTACTCCTAGAAAAATGTAGTATACAAAAAAGCAGCCAACATTTTTTAAAGTGACTAATGATTTTTGAGTGTTTAAACACAAATAACTTTAAAGGGAACAAAATTTTCATAACCCTCGAATAAACCCTTTCAGCTCTTCTTAAAGGAGATACTACACAGCACTGTAGAAATATCCTTAGAAATTTGGGGCAGCTTCTCCTTTTAAAATTATGAGATTTTTCTCCTCCATGAGGACTGTCAAGATGCTGTCCCTATGCATTATAAGTCCTTTTGAGGTTTCTCCAAATAGCTCACAAAGGCATGGCATTTTCTTAACATAATGTCCCAACCACTCTATTAAACAGCCAGGACATTTAAAAGCTTTTTTTTTTTTTCCATTTTGCTTTGTTGTTTTTCTTAAAAAATAAAACCAAGTGGATATGAAAAAAGTGTTCTGTAGAGAGCTCTTTGTGTCATTTTCCAAGTGCATCTTCTTTTGATAAAATGCCCTATTATATCTTCCAAGCTTCATCCTCCATTTTCTACATTCCAAATTTTCATGCCAATTCATGCATTTACTATTTTTCCTTCTTCCATCTTCAGTTATTCTGCCCACTACTGATTTTTCTCCCAAATATTCTTTTCCTGTTGGTCACCTGACTGTGCTGCTCCCACATCTCTGATGCTCCCTCTGACCCCATGTCCTCCCAACTCTTCTCCTTCCCAATCCTACTAATTTAATTTCTACTTCTACTGCTCAGATGAGTTCTGACTTTCAACATCTTCCACTGTAATTCTTCCTCTTCTCTAGCCCTGTCTAATCAATTATCTTCCCATATCATCAATGCTAGCACAAGACATGGTTCCCCCTGCACTCTGCCACCTGCATCTGCTCCCTTTTTTGTTTAATCCCACCTTCCTGAGTTTTCCACTCCTCTACATCCTCCCAAACTCACACCTGAATTTGGACAGTGCCTGATTCCCCCTCCAGCCACTGACACTGGCACAGAACAATTCCCACGTGAGAGGAGCACATGGAGAGGATAGAGAGGAGGAAAATGAGGAGCTCCTGTGTCTCATTTTTCTTTTTGTCTAAGCAGGCAGGTGATAGTGGGGTGAAGGCTCACTTGCACTGCTGTAGTTGTTGGCTTGGTTCAGGAAGTGTGAAAGAGCAGAGGAATAAAAGAAATGAGGATGACACCTGATGACAAATCTGTGGAATTGGAAATCCTTCCAAACCAATTTCTATAGATGTACTGCACCAAGGGATCTTCGTTTGAGAGCTTAACACACTCTGGCAATATTTGGTTTATATTTTCATTAACAGTTTGCAGCCCTCCCCTCCATGTCCCTCATGAAAACAGCTTCTCCAGGCTGCAGCCCTGCTGAAAAACCACATTTTTCCTGAGCAGTGGAAGAGTTGCCCATGAAAATGCTCTGCAGGAATGTGAAGGCCTGCACTGGAGTGCCTGCACAGGTGAGAAGAGCTGACACAGCCAACAGGGAGAACAGTCAGAGCTGCCCCATGTGTGAGAGGGACCCCACCTTACCCTGCCAGTTGTGCAGGGCAGGTCCTACTTAAAGGAAACAGCAAAAGAAATGGCAACAGCCACATTGGAAACATGACTAAAGCTGGGAAAGTGTCACAGTGGTCCTCACTTGCTTTGTAGACCTGCTGCTTGAGCATATTTATGTGTTGGCTTATCTATACGAACATGGAGATGGATCTCCTTTATTTGGTTGATTATTTCTCTGTATTTTGGTTGTAGATTTGTATAAATGAATTTCCCTGACCAGTTTTGTAGGGAGAGGAGAAATTACATGAGTCAATTCAATAAATTGTGGCAGAGTAAGTAACCTGCTATGCCATGGAAAATCGTTTTTTCCTTTGCTGAAAGTATTAAGTATACATATGTACAATTCCAGAGCTTAAAACTGGAACAGAATTATCTGATATTCCTGGCAGGACAAAAGTTTTGTACCTTTTACATCTGCCAAGTCAACACAGCAGCAAGAGAAAGAGAGAGGTTTTGCAGTGCCTCTCTCAGCCATGAGGTCCATTGGCTGGATTTTAAAACTTCCCAATTTGATTAGAAGTGCTGGCAGCTGGGGAAAAATTGTCCTTGGGCTAATAAACAGCAAATTTGATAAGTGAGCAACAGAAAGACACTGACTGCACAGCCTCACAAATATCACTCCCAGAGATGAAGATATTGCTTGTTTCAGCCTCCACAATAATATGTGAAATATGATTAATCTTTAGTTCCTCCTGATGGCACTGGGAACCCAGACTATGTGGAATAACTGAGCCTCAGAAGCATGCATGTGAATTTTCTTTTGGTTGACTCATTTTAGGGGTTTTTTGTGGGGGGCTGAGGTGCGTTCTTGTTTTCTGTTTTGTCTTTTTTTCCTTGAAAAAAAAGATTGATAAGCACATAGCCTTGGGGACAGCAGTATAAATCCTGTGTCTGGCTCGATAACTGCTGTGCCAGGAGAGAGGGAAGTCAGTGGGAGACCTGGGCACGGTCTGAGGGCACTACACAGCCCATGGATATTTTTTGACCTCCCCTTTCTTCACCCTGCCTGCACGACTGCTGTTGAAATGAAAAGTGAAACCAGCCCGAAAGACAACCCTTACGTTTACATTTTTTGAAAATGTTCCAGCACTCGGTTCCATCTGTGCAAGGCAAAACCCGTGGCTGAATAACACACAAAGCCTTATTAAAAAATACTGAGCGGAATTATATGCAAATTAGGGATTCATTGTCTTTCATCTCATAAAGGCTAATAACACTACAGAGGACAACCTTCTTATCAAAAATAGTTTCTAATACAAATTGCCTTTGACTGTATTTACAATGTCACTTTTAATCAAGTGAATTGTCAGGCTACTGCACTTCTGCCATCTACATGACACAAAAATATAATGAAGAGGGAAGCGGGTACAAGTGCTTCAGCTTTAACTGGCTGCCCACTTCATTCCAATTACTACCTATTTAGTAAGCTTGCTCTTCTGTTCTTAGAAAAACACTAGAAATAAATGTATGAGTTCCTCTGAAGGAGACACCATGCCGAAAAAAAGCTTATTCCACTTACCAAGAACATTTGTCTTTGTAATTACACCTACTTTTCTTACTCCTATGCAATTAGTAAATACAAGCTAAAAATAGCCACTTGAATGCCAATATGGTCCCTGACTGTTTCTCTATTATGTCACTTTTAGGCCAGTTCAATATTCCATTTGTTTGTAGGTTAACAGCTCTGTTCAGGGGTGGGTTTACTCCTGCAGGTGCATTTTCACTCAGAGCACATACTCCTGTCTCCACACGCAATTCCCACAAAGGCTCAGGTACAGCTGTGCTGTGCCCTGCTCTCAGCACTCAGCTGCCATCCTGCAGCTCAGCCACACTGCCACGTTCCCTGGGCTTTCTCCCTGAGCATATTGGGACAAGTTTTTAAATACAGATGGAACTATTTCCACATTTTGTGTTGGCTTTTTTTTTTTTTTTTGGTCGATGATGCTATTTTCTGTGGTGGTGCTTGGTAGTGGGTTTTTAAAGAAATTTCAGAGAAAGGCTGGAGAAATTCAAGTTCTTTCTAACTTGTCCTGAAATCCATTGCTAAGGGGAATTCTGTAACTTCCTGGGAGAAAGCTTGGATGAAAGAATGTAAATATGCTTTCCTTGACCAGTGAAATGTCTTCCTCTCTGTCTTCTTGTGGATTCCTGGCTGGGACACAGTCAGACACACAGACACACACACATACAGACACACACAGAGACAGACAATCTCTCCAACCTGGTGTGGCTGGAGGGAGAAAGATTTGTTCTGTTTTCTTGATATTACTAATAAAGCCTTCAGATTTCTGATCCTCAATCAATGGACTTGAGTGGTTTGTGGAAGGGCCCTGGGAAACCAGGGCTGCCTCCTTTCTACAATTTTGTCTTTTAATTTTCTCTGCACAGAATTGAGAAGAATTCAAAAGCAGAGACTGAGTTTTTCCAGGGCAGATGATGTCCCTCAGCTCACCTCAGCTGCCTTCTCTGGCTTAGGATGCCTTTCAGAGATTGCCCAAACCTTCTCTCTACAGATGCTGCTGTCACCACCTCGCACAGCACAGCGAGGACAGGAGCTCCCTGCAAAGCCAGGATGGAAAGAGTTCCACTTCCAGCCAAAAGTGGAAAGCACTGAGCACATTGCATCCCAACACAGCCACTGGAGATGCCCCAGCATTTTCCCTCACCGCTGGCTGGGTAGAAGCAGAGGCAAATCACTGTATGATGTTTGCTGACCACCACAATGGTGTGTCAGAATCCTCAGCTGAGGATGAACAACCATGTATTTTCACTGGGAGGAAAGGAGGTGAGGGTTGATTTACACAACTGTGGAATAGGAAATTCGTGAATAATGAGTCCAGACCCTCCCTGGCATTGTTTAAAAGAAGAAATAATTCTGAGAGCAATGGAGTTAAAGTTCTAGTTGCTGTACGTGGATCCTCTGATATTCAGAAAAAGTGAACTTATTCACCATTTCCTCTCCTGTGAATTAATGGAGGTTCTTCACTGAGGCCAGCTGTCTATTTTCACAAAAGGTACAAGAACTTAACACAATTCCATTGCCAAATGTAGCTGAAATATTGGGTTTAAATGTATTACTGAAGAACGGACAGACAATGTGGATAGGCACATCTGAGAGGCTGCTCTAAAAAAAAAGCCTAAGTACTAAAATGTTTCAAGTCATAAAAAGCATTTTTCTTTCTTCTTTGTTCATTCTTCTTTGCTCAAAAGACAGGTTTCTGCCATCAGAACAAAATTATTTCAGCTGGAGAACAAATACTCTCAAATTTAAGCCTGTGCATAAAAAGCCTCAGAGCCTGATGGATTATTAGGCTGTGGAAAAGAGCACAGCACAAATGCAAAGAATGAGAACAGGAGCCCAGACCTGAGGAAATCAGGGAAAAATCTCACTTGGTTCAAATGGATCAGGGGTCTCATTCCCAGGTTTAGAATCTCCAGCCTCATTTTCAGAGATGTCTGTTAAAAGCACTGTCCACTTCTGACTTTTCAAAGCTGAGCATATTGGAGAAGTTGGCTTTAATCTGGAATTTTGCCCTTGAAATCAGGACAGTGCCAGGTAATGCTGTTCTGCTGTACCTCCAGGAGGTGTTGCTAAGGGCAGAGAGCAGAAATCAAGTGGCCAAAATCTGCAAACAGCCCTTGGAATGTGAAGGAAAGGCCCAGAATTCACAGACACTGTCATAAGGACCTTGCAAAGGGCCTGGGTTTTGATCCTTTAAATCAAACCTGGATGTCCACTTTATCAATTTTTGATATTTTCTGCATGTGAACAAGTGGACTTAGAAGGAGCTAGTGGAGAAAGTTTCACTAAGAGTTGAACAGTGTCACCAGATGGCTTCTTGATCCAGCTTCCTTGATCAAGGCAGTAGGAGACATCCACTGTGGATTTTGGATTGGCCTAAAGTCAATCAAACCTTTCCACAAGATCTTTCATGCTGAACCCAAAATGGAGCCTAATTTTTGGGGGGATTTTTTATTTGATGTTGTTTTACTTTCCTCTAAATATTTCCTCAAAAGGAAAGTTTCAAGCATTTTGTTTTGATCTGAACCCTCATGGCTTCATTTACCTTCTGCTGAAGCTTTTCTGTTTCATTCAGCACAAGTCTGAGTATCTAATTTCTGCCCACTCAGAACTTGTGTTTTGAGGGGAAAAACTGATCTGCTTGGCTGTAGTTTTGAATCACGTGTGACTTTAGCACAACAGAAAGAAGAAACACAAATCTCCAGGAAGCCAAACCTCTCTCAGTGCCAGAGGCAGGGATCAGAGGACTGGTGACAGTCCTGCCCTTGCCACCCTGGGGTGCCAGTCCTGCCCTTTGGTCCCTCAGTGCCCACCCACTCCTGCTGTCCTGTGGTGAGACAGGCTGGAGAAATGCAAGCTGCTAAATACTAACCTGGCACTAAGGAAAAGAACTTCATTATGAAATATTACTGATCAGAGGACATCCTCCCTCCTTTCAAGGAGTGGAAAAGGGGAATTTCTTCCATACCTTCCAAAGGCAAACTTTCAAAGCCATGATCTGCAAAGGTCACTTCGTGTGTGGAGCTGCCATCCTCCACCTGACAGCTCTGGTCATAAATCCAGAGCTCCAAAATGAGGAAATAAAAGTTTTGATTACATGCACTAAATTTCTATGATACTTTTCATCTCTTTCCTATCACTGGGAACTGTTTCCTGAAAACTGCCTCGTAAAAATAGTGGTCCTATCAGGTCTGGTGCATTATCCCCAAGGCATGCTGATTTGGCTCAATACCTTTGTGGTGCCAGGGCCTGCAGCAGCCCCCAGCCCAGTGCCCTGGCTCTGTCCTGCCTCAGGCCACCCCCCTGTCGTGTCAAACAGCCTAGCTCTTCTCTAGCAGGTCATGTCCTTTTTATTTAGTGACCAGTTCTCCTCCAGTAACATCCCCTCTGTCACTGGAGGTTCCCACAGCCACTCTTATCTCCTTCAGCACCCATAATACTAAAGGCATCCACAAAAAGCTTTCAGAGTCTGGCTACAGGTCACCATCCTTGTGCTCACCCTGAAGAGGTTTTTGGTGCTTTGCCAAGGTCACTGACTCTCCTGCTCCCCTTAACCTCTCTCCCAAGGGCTGATGCAGCTGCTTAACTGCCCTTCCTCACTCCTCCTCACCTTCCAGGGATCTCAGCCCAAGAAAATAAAGCACATTGGGGTGCTTGGGGGGGAAGGTTCCTCCAGCTCCTGCTCTCTGAGGAAGCAAACAGAGAACTGTTCACACACCGTGCTGCTCCTGCTGGCTGCTGCTCACCCCTGCAGCACAGACAGCAGCTCTGGCCCCAGGAAAACCAGCTCTGAGCTTCAGCTTTTGGGCAAGCCCTGTAATTTGCCAGTGCCTCTGCTTGCTGACAGATGAATGGGGATAAAAAATTGCTTTTCCCACTCCCTTTCCATGCAGGTTTAGCTCCCCAGGCTCACGGCACACAGAGATGCCTCAGCCAGGGGCAGCAGCAGCCCAGGAGCCCCAGGAGCTCTTGCATCCCACTCCTGCAAAGCCAAGAGTTGTATTTCCATATTCTCTATATAATAAGCAACAAAAGCTGCCTGAGTGAAAGAGCTACAAAACACACAATGAAGAGAAATAACATTTTCAAAACCCACAGTCCTAAAATTCCCTTCTATGTTTAACCAACCCAACACTCAGGGATCTGAACCTTTACCCTTTTTAGGGAATAGTTCTATCAGCCAACAAATTTGCAAAAAAAAGTACTAAGTAGTAACTAATACTAAAACTAATACTAATAACTAATACTGATACTATAATTAATACCAGTACTAACTTCATTAGAATATTAAAACACTGCTCCTGTAGAAAAATATACACACATGCACACCTCCACCTATGACACATGTGAAGATTTTTCACACAAGTCAATTCTGTGCTAATTCTTTTTATAGAACAATTAATTTTATCTATAAGTAGTTGGATTTGCTTTTTGAGAAAATAGTCTGCTGAATAAAAAATATGCATTAAAATACTATAAACCAAGAAATAAACTATCAGTTTAATGGTTGGATTGCAGCATTTCTTTTCCTAAATACAAAGAATTTAGAACACTGAGAGGAAAGGACAAAAGGATGAAGTTAATATATCTAATATTCCTTTTCTTCAGGAAAAAAAAAATACTGCAGGACTAATTTTCTCAAATCCCAGAAGAGTGAAAGCTCCTTTTCCCCCCTCTTTCTCAATGCAATTTTCATTCTTTTGTTAAATTAGAAAGGCTTTAATTTCCTTTTTCATTATAATTTGAGTTATAAACACAAGCAGAAGCTTCTGGGGATTACACATTGAACAGAAGGGCACACAAAGCATACATGGCAGCCCCAGAGTGTCCCTGCCCAGCAGAGGGGACAGCAGGGCAGCTGCAGAGCTTGGCCAGTGCCCCAGCACGGCCACTGCCTCCTCCTGCCCAGGGCTCAGCAGCCTTCATCTGTGATTTCCCAGAGTGGATAACAAGTGACACTGTCTCCTTTCAGTGCTGCCATCCTGAGTGAGCCTCCCCGTGTTTATCCACTGCTCCAGCCCTGCAGGCTGGAATTCTGCCCCTGCTGGGCTCTGGTTTCTGTCACTGCACTGACTCCACAGCCCTGGTCCTCTGCACTGGGAAGGTTTCCCCTCCTTGAGCACATTAAATTAGACCTTTTCACCCTCAAGTGTTTGCAAAGCCTTGAAACCAGGTCTGCAGCTGCCACACTGCAGAGTTTTCTTACTGCCAAATTATAAGGTCAGGCTGTGTTAGTGGACCTGACCCTCACCATATCCAAACTCTCATTAGTTTTGTATTGCATCACAAAAAACCCATTAGGAGTAAGAGCAGAAGTGTGCTGAGTTCTTCAGGGGCAAAGCCACCAGCTTTCTCTTGAGTTGGGTTTGTGCCTTCAGGTCAAACCCTCAGGATTTGTGGGCACTTTGAGCAAAGTTTGTGGGGTGCTCTGAGCCCTGTCCAGCCTGCTCCTGAGCACTGCTGGGCTGGGGCAGCCACAGCTCCTGTGGGCTCGTGGGGGGAGAGGAAAGCTCCCCAGGCACCTTCACTGACACCCACCACTGCCCACATCTAAGAGGTCCTACACTTCACATCACACTTTTATAAACACTGCCAAGAAAAAATCCACCTATTTTAGCACCAGAACACTCATGCTTTCCAATATTCTTTCCCTATTTGCAAGCAAAGAGATCAATTTGTTCTTCTCCTGTCTCCATTCAGCTGCCAGAAAGGTCATCTTAGGATGAAGTGTGCCAAACAACAGAGAATATTTTGGGGGAGAAAAGCAATGTGACTAGAGAAATAGTCATGTGTGCTTGCCCTCCTTGAGCCTTTTAACTTACAAAAATCCAATTAGGGAAGGCTTAACGTACAGCATGCATAAGGATGCCAAAACTTCTAACAAAATATACTCAGTACCATTTTCTTCATGCTTCATTAATAAGGAACAAAATGTCTCTAGACTTTCTGTAACATATGCACAGAATGATTTCAAACCAGACTGAGATTCTTTTCAAATGAGGGTTATAATATACTCAAGCAATAACAATGCTTTTTTTTTATTGCTTTCCTTGTAAAGTTGTTTCCATGTTCTGTGAGGACAAAGTTATTTGTCATTTTTGCAAAACATAACTTGTTACTTTGATTGTTTTTAGGACCTTTCTATTTTAGCTATCGATTCAAGGTTGAGTGTAGCCTACAGCAGAGCTGAGCTTGGGGAATCAGAGTGCAAGAGCAAGACTTGGGTTTTTCTACAGGAATTTTATCTTTCCATACAAATTAGAGACACGGGAAAACAAAGTTTTGATTCATCTTCTAAATCATATATAAAGCGTGAGGCTTTGTGCCATCAGATCACAGGGCAGCAAAAGAGATTTCTAGCTCTTCCTCATTTGCTTGTCTTGCTCAGACTGCAAACAGAAGAATTTATTCATTGGGGAGATTCTGGAACAAAGAACCTCCAAGAAACAAACACAACCTTTAAGACTTCTGCCAAGGACTGCAGCAGAAAACCCAATGCTGAGCCCTGTTTTGTCTTCTGAGGCAAAATGCCACTCTGCCTCAGCTCTCTGCACTGCGGGCAGGGCTGGGGCAGTTTGGGCAAAAGACAAGGCTGCCCTGAGAGGGATAAATGGGGCAAGTGCATCTGCACTAGCAAAGAATTTCCCTTTTCACATCCACTTCCAGAAGGAATCAGACAGAGGCAGCTCCCTGAGTGATCTTTCCCTGAACAAGATCTTTCCCTGCATAGGCAAAGGGAATCAAAGTGATCTCATGGGTATAAAATATTTGATAATAAGACAACATGGGGGAGAATATTTGCCCAGGAGATTCTTAAAAAAATATTCAACTCTCTTTGAATATGTGTGTGTGCTCCTACAGTGAGGTGGTAAATTGCATTGTAACTATTGAGACATCAACATTTACCAATGTTTGCAATTCAAATATAAGCACAAAGTGCAAAACTGTGAAACTATTTAGAGTTGTCAGGGTATGGATCTGTAAGCAGAGGTTTGTATATCATTTGATAGCTATTTATTTCTTGTTAATGCTTATGTAATGTTATGATGTTTATGATGGCCTGACTTTCCATGTGATGGGGATCATTTCTGATGGGTAACTGGCATCAAATCACTGTTTTGCAAATACAGAATATTTTCATATTTGGCTAGTGAAACAAAAAGACTTCCTAGTGTGAGTCTGCTATTAAAATGCTAATAGACCCTATTTGAGAAAGCTTACTCAGACCTCAGCAGGAAACATATACAACATTTACAAAGATTTAGATATGTGTTTTTAACATAAAAGGGTCTCCTTTCCCAAGGAACTGTAAGAACATTTAGACAAGAGCAAGGATAAAGTGATAAGCCCCAGGCAAACAAAAAAGAAAGAAAAATATATGGAGGGGTAGTGAAGTTAATTATGGTGAAATACAGATATAATTGTGAGCATGAAGTATGCACATATAATGCGATAGCAGCCATTTATATGTAATATCCAAACCCAAAATCTAAATGTGAAGATCACTGACTTTAACCTTTTTTTTTTTCCCCCAAAGTTACTTCTGCCTATTTCTGCAGACCAGCCCTCCGAACTACTCCATGCCAAGGACCTGCTCAGGTGTCAGTGGGGATTTTCCCCACGACCTGGCACACTCTGCAGGAGAGCAGGGAAAGGCACCAAGGGATGTGCTTGCTCCATGCTGCACTTTGAGTGACGAGCAGCACCTTCCAGGCAAAGGGATGCGTGTGTCAGAACTGCTGGGAGCTGTCACACAAAGCCCAGAATGCCAAAATAAAGAGGAAAATCTTGTTTTACCACAGTGTCCCTGGTGAATCGAGGAGCAGAGCTGGCACTGGCTTCAGCAGGGCTGGCTGGGTTTGTTCTGTATCGAATTATTGAGCTGAACCGAAGCTGCAGGGTCAAAGCAAGCAGAGAATTCAAGAAGCCTATGAAAGCAGAGCCCAGATCTGCTGGAGAGCTGTAACCTTCCAGAAATGTAATTAAACAAACAGGCAAGGAGTGTTTGGGATTGAAATCTCTGTTTAAACATCCGCTGTTGCTTTATTTGAATATCAGAGTGGAAGAGAGAGTTCACATGTTGAAAGGGCCAGAAGACTCCTTTTGTCTTTTTTTCTGTTATTTTTTTTGTTTAGTCCCCCCCTGAAACTGAATGTTGAATAAACATGACATTAATGTCTGATGGTCAGTAGAGTGACACAATTTGAATTCTTGCATTAGGAAGCAAATTCCTCATCAAAACCAAATTCTTTTAGTCTGGCTCAATACAAATAAAATACACAAACTGAACTCACTGACAAATGGCCTGGATATTCAAAGTTATCTATGTTTCAGAAACATCTAATAAGCAATTTGGATTACTTTTTTAACTTTTGGCTCTACTTTTACCCTGAAATGAATGTACATAAATTAGTTTATGCAAATGTCATTACAATTCATTGCCATCAGCTTAACACATTTCCTCCAAATGGTTGAACTCCCTTCCATTGTAGAGAAAGTGCAAGGCTTAAGACTTCTCCAGTCACTTAAAAAACCAATAAATTGAAGAGAAAATGAGAGATTATTTAGCTCATGCATTTGTTTTGCTTTCCTAAAACAAAATAATGCTGGATTCTACTTACTGGAAATCTTCTTGGTTAAGAAATATTCAAATGAAAGCAGCACGGGACTGTTTTGCTTTGTTGGCCTTTTGTTGTTTAGGGTTTTGGGAAAGGTTTACAGTGGAATTATAAAAACAAAATGGAACAGGAGTTTAGCATTTTGCAGAACCACACAGCAGAGCAAGACATCTGATTAAGAAGGCTAATCCCAAACCCAAAGTGTATTGGGAACCTTAGGATGAGCAGTCGACAGCCAGAAAAAGCCACTTGGCCACAAAAATATCTTTTTATCGGCACAGATTGGTAATGAACAATTTTTTAAGAGAAATGCCCTCCTACATAACCATCTTCTGGAGCACTCCCAGGAATGATGGCTGCAGAGCTGGGCCCCCAGTCCCAAGCTCAGACCAAGGGGAGCAAAGCATTCCAGAGACCTCATCCAACATCCCCACAACCCTTGGAGGTGCCAGGTTCCTGCTGGGAGCCCACCAAGCCAGGTCTCAGCCACAGAACCTGGAAAAGCAGGGGAGCAGCTGTGTGAGCCCAAAGTGGATATCAGGAATGGGAAAAGCCTAAATTTGGTTTAGTACTGGCTCAGAGCAGAGCTCCAGATGATTTCCCTGGTGTAGACCTGTGAGCCAGGCCCAGCTTGGCCACCCTCACAAACTTCCCCAGCCCTTATGGGCATCACAACCCTGAGCTGAACTGGTGGGCAAGTGTCCACCTCATAATCTCCATCCCTTTTCCTGACACCGTCTCCACAGGATGTTTTTTCCATCTCCATATACTATTTATTCCTCCTGCCCTTCTGGTGTGACTATCAATCTTTAGGGAGAAAGATAATAAATAATAATAANGACAATGACAATGATAATAATAATAATAATAATAATAATAATAGTATATTTCTCTTCTGTGGCCCCTGCAGAGATGAACATAATGGAGCCCTGATCTCGTCTGTGGCCTTCAGGCAAATGCTCCTTTAATGCCACTATCTCTTAGAAAATACACAACAAATAGACCAGAGAAAAACTAATTTTCTGCTTTCTTTCTGTTTAAATATACTGCCAATTCAACAGACAGGATCCTTTCATCATCTGAATGTCTCTCCCATGTACAGTGTTCCAGTGATTAAAGGCAGGAAAGAGCTGAAGTTGGGCAGTGGTTTTAGCAACTGCAGTTCATGCTTGCAGTGAGCTCCAGTGGTTCTGCAAATCAAAGCAAATGGCTACAAAATTTTCCCAAAACCTGGAAATCAGAGAGTTTCCAAGATTCAGACGTGTGTGCTGCTGGCTGGCATGGTTAGCTTGTACATGTGTGTGTTATGCAAAACTTGTCCGTCTGAATGACAGTAAATAGAATCATTTCCCCATTCCGCAGTATGAGTTTATCTAATAAATTCATGCACTTGAATAACCTAGAAACCTTGACTGGTAAAAGCCACACACTGATCTGAGTAGGACCAACAGGTTTGGTGATTTTTTGAAAAGGCCAATGTTATGCTGCACGATGAAGGTGCCTACTTCCCTTCTATCAGTACCACAGTACCTTGAATATTATGTTTTTAATTACAGCAATGTTGAACATGGAAAATACGAAGCACATCGTATTAACCAGGAGGCATCCTTCTAATTCAGATATTTGCTCTATAGAGAGAATCACTTAAGAAATGGGTCCAATTAATTGTGCTGCTGAGATGCCAGTACAATCTGCTGTATACTCGTAGCAAATGTGAGTAAGTCTCAGTTTATACCTTCTGGGCTTTGCTGGAATGTGTAGAATCACAGCAATTAATTGCTGCTGTTTAAAGAATTTGTGAAAACCTGTTTTGACACACACTCTGGGTAGTTGGGAGTTAAACACACAGAAGAGAATAAGCAGTGGGTGGGAGTTTCAGATGAGTGGTAAATAACAGAAGGGTAGTGATTTGCAGTCTTTTAACAATCAGAGGACAGATTATTGACTTGCATAAGAGATGGCAAGGGAAAAGGAGGAGAATGAACCTAATACTACAAGACACAATCAGTTAAGAGCTGATTTAGTAAAATAATGCTGACTTCTTGTAGATAAGTTACTCTCCTCATTGCATCCAAATGACAATAAAAAAAAAGAAGGAAGCTTATTCCAGTGCTGCCTTAGTATCAATGCAACTCTTGCACATGCCTTTTTCCCCCTCTTTATAACATAGGCTACCAGATAACTCAAAAAGGAAATAAGCTTCCAGTGGGATGCAGATTCTGCCTAGAAGATGTCACAATAGTGAGCAGCACACAAACAACTCATCCCTGGGTGCTGCTGCGACCCCCACGCCTCTGTTATCCTCGTGTTCATCCTGAGGAAAGTCTGAGATAAACTGGCTCTTACCCCTGCTCAGAAATGTGGGAAAACAAAGTGCACAGCCTGCCTTCCCTCAGTGTAATAACAGCTCACTAACTACTTTAAATTCACTGTTTTGAAAACAGCTTGGATTTGAGCTCTTTTTGGGTTTGTTTTCCTTTTTTTTTTTTAATTTTTTTTTTAAGCTTCCAGCTTGTAATGGCTTTATCCTTTAGATGAGAATTTGCTTTTTATGTCCTTTCACGCATTCCTCATTCAAGAAACACATAGTACAAGAAAACAAATATTTTATCTTGGTCATAGCTGGCCCCAGTTTACCTGAATCAGTGTTTTATGTGTCACCAGTAGGTACTGTATGGGTCAGAGAAAAAGCCATTTGCTAGCACAGTACAACTTAATCCTCATTTTATAAAGGAGTACAGAGGCATCTTCAAACCACACCAGATAAATTATGTACTTGAGACAAGAACTGTGTAATTTTTCTCTTGTGTTAAAAGCAATTTTCCTGTGGCCTGCTCTTTCTAGTAGGGTCCAGATGTCTTCAGCCCCTTCCTAAGCAAGCCTAAAACAAAACCACTGATTTCAGTAAATTATTTTTATTTTTTCAGGCCCTTCATTGGTGACCTGCTCTGTTGTCACAGAGTGGCCTGACAGCATCCCTCTGCCAGGCTCAAATCTCAGATCCCCTGCACCTATTCCAGGATACATGCATGCACACACATTCATTTATATAGTTGTATAGAGGACAATTTCAGTTAGAGTTGCCAAAGAATAGTGCTAACTTTAAACAATTACTGTTCTTTTTAACATATTTTGCATTGTGTGAATTTATTACCTTTTTTTTTTTAACTGCTGTTAGTGTTTCTGGATGAAATCATAACAACTACTAATCACTGCCAACCAGGTTGTGTTCACAAAGGAAAATAAAAAGCTTCAGAATACATATGAGCTTCAGGGTTACAACGTTTATAGAGCCTGCAGGATTCTGATCTGTGCACGTCCCCAATGTACCAAATGTTGAAAATCCAAAACAACTGCCAAAACTCACATTTGGCCCCGATTATTTCCTTGTTTATCATGGTTAGCATTCCCCAGATAAGAGATAATGTTGCAAGTTCAATAACCACAGAAAGTTGTGAAGACGTGCTTAAAGAGGAACATAACTATTATTTTTTAGTGTAAAACTCAGTAGATTTTAATTGAACAATGCACAGCAATGCTCAGGTATCCCTTCTGAAAAATTCTAGGTAGCAAGATAGATGAAAAGCTGGATGTTTCTGTCAGATATGCATTTGTCTTTTGTCTACTAAAACTGCTTTTTTAAATCAGATTTCATCTGATTTTTTTAGGTATTGCTGTAAAACAATCCTTGAGATTCCACCAGAAGGTCATTTTGCCATGAAGTCACAAAGAACTCAGTAATGGAAGTTTCTTGTCCATTTGCTCCTAAATCTAGGTTATGGATATAAAAAATAGCAATTACTGTGTTGCTGTTTCAAGTTACCCAGTGAAGACACAAACACGGAACTTACTGTCACGAGCCCTCATTAGGCTGAAGAGCAGCTTCTAACAGATTA
This sequence comes from Erpornis zantholeuca, assembly GCA_013400515.1. Taxonomy (NCBI): domain Eukaryota; kingdom Metazoa; phylum Chordata; class Aves; order Passeriformes; family Timaliidae; genus Erpornis; species Erpornis zantholeuca. The sequence goes on along the minus strand of VZTN01025902.1, from coordinate 420,923 downwards.
CTCTTTGGTTTGCTCAACAGGAATTTGCAGAGATAAGCACAAATGTTATAGTTTTTAGAGAAAAAGAGCCAGCATCCTTCACACCAAGACAGCCCCACACGGCTGGGACTTAGAAGGAAGTTACAAAGCAAGGACAGAGTCATAAGGGCCCAGTGCAAGGTTTTTTCTCCTTTAAGGCATTTTTCCCAAGCCCTTGCTAGGTCTTGGATGGATGAGATGGTTGATGGCTCTGAACAAAGAGAGCAATCTCCAGATTCGTGGAGAGCCCTATTTGTTCCCCATCACTCTTGGCAGGGTGCATCTGGCACGTCTGCACTTGGGTAGCACTCAATAAACAGGTGAGCCAGGCATGTGAGAAGCTAATATTCTTCTGTTTTGACAGCATAATTGTCTCTAATAATAAAGGAAAACAGCTGCTTCAAAGAGTCTTTCACTTAGAAATTGTTTGGATCCTTATACTTTGACTTTTATGTGGTTTATGGTTCTGCGAAATGGTAACATCTCCTTTTATGAATGACAGACGGAGTTTGCTGCAAGGTTTATTGATAGTAAAGCACATAATATCATTCAAGATACTTAACTGCAAGAAATACTGGAGATAACAAAATACTGCCTTCTCTCACTTTATAAGACTCCTGTTATTTATTTTCAACGGCTCCAAGTTTTCTCCTTTTTTTTGGTGAGTTTTCAGCATTATCACCTGATAAGTCTAAAACTTTGTGATCTTTTGTCTGAGTGTGCAGGGAGAGAGGAGCAGCTGTTTTACAATTAATTGAAAGCCAGCAGAGATGCAGTCCAGGTTTCAGAATAAGGTCTGTTTGCAGCAGAGCTGTGTGCCATCCATCTCTTTCTCTCCCCGTCTCCCTCCCACCTCCTGCATTCATCTAATTGGATTTTCATGTCCAAATCCCGTTCTCTTAATCAAAAGGCAAAGAAAATCAATCTTTTGGTTTCCCAAAATTTGAGTAAAGCATTTAGTCCAAAAGCACTGAGAGACTTACTCTGCAAAGCTCTGTCAGACCCAGATTACTAAATTGGTTAACCCTTGTCACTAAAACCATGGTGATCATCCATGAAATCTGCTGCTCTAAGGTTGCTCTTTGTTATTTTTGGAAAGGCTTGATTTTTCCAAACGTTTGCAAAAATCCATGAAATTTATAAGGAACAAATGGATTGGGTGGTGGTTTTTTTTGGTTTTTTTTTTCAGTTGTTTTTAAAACTATTTGTTATCAAAACACAACATTTTGGAAGCAGACACTTCAAACACGTGGTGATATTACACAACATTTGACCTGGAAAAGAAAAGCACATGAAATGCATTTTTATGAATTGCTACATATTTACTCTGACACACTAAATCCTGGCAAACAGAAATCCAGCTCTGCTGCCTGTCTCTCTCTGTAGAGATTTGTGTCTCAGGACACAGAGCTGTTGGATGCTTCATGCATTGCTCTTCCTGGGCTGCATCCTTCCAGCAGTGCAGAGATGCTGCACCTCTGTTCCAGGGCCCTCCAGAGCGATGCAGAAGGTGTGCACAGCTGAGCCCTGTGGCTTCCAGAGAGGAAAGTCTGGGATGATAATTGAGACCCAAATCTCATCTGCCAGCCCAGCTTCCTGACTCTGGGAGCCTGGAAGATGGAGGGTCCCCAAATCCATCAGCCACAAGAAAAGACACAAACCCAGAATGAATCTTGCTCGTCACTAGTGCTGGGCTGGAGGAGGAGAAGGGCTGCTGCTATTCCTTGTTTATCCACTGCAGTTTCCCCTTGCCCCATGCCCTCTGTACTGCCAGGCAGCCTATTCAGTGCAGTGTTTACCCCAGAGCTGAGATTGCTTGGAGGACTAAATTTGCAAAGCAAAGCTTTGGGCTGGTGGACACACTTTTTCACAGGAATGCTTCCCTATGCCTCCTATTTGACATAACAAATAAGATTTGGCACAGGGCAGGCTTTTAAAAAAACAATGACAAAATAAAGTGGCTATAAGACACAATTCACCAGGCCTGCTAAATTCTGTGATAGCTGAGAAATAGCTCCATTTTACAATTCCATTGCTGCATTAAAAATCTGCATAGCCATACTATGAGCTATGTCTGTGCTGAAAGGAAATAATGAGAGATTGTGCTATCCCCAGTGATGCTTAGTCAAAACAGTATATTGAATTTTAATATCAACGATTTCATGAGAATTATTCCACAGGAAAGTAATCAGGCATATATACCATTGATGTTTTACTGAAATGTGTACTAGCAGCATGGAAAGTATGTTTTAATTTCCCCCTTCATTTTTATGTGGAAAGAAACAAGCTTCTTTTCTGCTCATCCAAATCTATGAATATTCAAGTTGCTTAACTGAAAATGCTTGGAAGGAGGAGGCAGCAAAGGAAATTATATTGTTTAAGTCCTTTAACAGGAGGGCTTGGAAGGACACAAAGTTAAATTTTCAACACCTTACCAGCACCTAATTTGGAGAGAAATGTTTGTCTGCAACAATGTCAGTGCTTCTGTTCCTCTGAAAAGGGACAAACTCAGTCAGGAGCACCAACAGTGAAAGCTACAATTTCCCTTGTCTCCTGCCATCAACATACAGCCTGAGCTCTGTCCCACGCTCTCCCATTATTATGCAGGTAAGAATGTGAAGATTGCACAATTCAAAGGATGTTGCCAGAGTGGGCACAGAAACAATCCAGTGTGGGGACTGCAGTTAGCTGCAGACTGCAAATCTTTACTGAAACCTCTACAGTGAGTGTTCTCTGCAGCCCTGCAACTTCTCACAGCTGCCAAAACAAGGGCCTCCAGCGGAAAAGAGGAAAAAAACCCTGAAATCACACCTTTATATGGTTATCTTACAACAGGATCCCCTTGTAATTGAGAGCCATGGGTATTGCTGATCCTATAACCTCACTAGTTAGGCTCTGAGGGAGCTCTGCTTTCCTTTGGATGTCTCTGTCTGACTCATCCTGAGGCTCCACCACCATGTGAGCAATGAAGAAAATAATCTCTTTGCACACATTTTTGGTTGCTTTCTGACAGTGGCTGCCCACGTGCTGCCTCTCTCTGCTTTTTCACTGAAAGGATTCCCAAGAGGAAGATCCCTCTGGTATTCGCTCCCTCTCGGAGTGGCCACCTGACGTTCAACCCTCAGTGCTCAGCCCAAATCAGGACACTGCTGCTCTGGACTGGGCTGGAGATCCCTTTCTGCATTCTCCATCTAGATCTGGCTCCAGACACCCTAACCAGGAAGCTCAGAGTCATGAAAAGAACTTTTATCCTTATCTGTCTCACAAGAAAGAGTTTTTAAAGACACCATAGTGGTCCCTGCTTGTGCTCTCCAGCTGTGGTGAGGTCCCCACTCACTGCCAGGACCCAGAGGAGACCTCTGGTCCGGGAGAGAAGCCTCCAACCAAGACTCATCCAAGCAATTTCGAGCTCCCTGTCTCAGATTTTTCAGTGGGTCATGGGACAGTCTGCTGGAGGAAAAGGAAAAAAAGAGAGGAAAGCTGTGGATTGCTTATGTCTCATGATAGACACAAAGTAGCAGTATCAGGTGTCAGCGTTGACTGCTGGTTGCAATTTAACATTACAAGACAAATTCCCAGCTGACAAAACACCACTCGATCCCCAAACAATTGTTACACAACAATATTTGCTGGAAAGTCACCGCATGGCTTTGGGAGCCCTGTAAAAATTCCTCCAGGGAAGCATTTCCCTCATGCTGCAGTGACTCCAGTGTTTGTACCAGCATTTATCACACACCTAGCAGCTTTATAACCTTTTAGAACGTGCAATAGCTGGGCTTGTGACAAACTTCCTGATCTTTTACAGGAGACACGCAATGTTTCCCATCCGTTATGCAAATCCAGATTGCAAAAGAGCTTCTCCAGGAATTGCCTGAATAAATCCAGCAAAGCAAGTCAGGAAGCACTTAAAGCCAACAGACCGGGTCAGTAAGGACAGGGTTGGCCTAATCCATGAGGTAGTTAAAGACATAAGTAGGAGATTTGAACATTTATTTACACAGTCAAGTTATGAATTCCTCAGTGGGGAGCTGTGGGGTTGGATCTGAGGAAGGAAAAATGGGTAGAGATGCAAAAATTTTGGTGTATTTGATTGCCTCTCACATTATTTCAATTAAATGACGGCAGGCCAACAGATTGTCATCTTGTTTTTGCCACCTGCATGTGGCAAACCTGGGGGGCTCCTGTGCTCAGGACAGAGCCAACACTCGGGGGAGCAGAGCTGGAGCAGCTGCTGGAAATATTTAAGTTCAGAAGCGAGGGAGGCAGGAAAGGCAACAACTTGCAGTACTGGAAAATGCAGCTTAGCACAAAGAGCAACAGAAATTGAAAAGCCTCATCTGAACGGGAGCCAGTAGCTCATGGATCTTCCTCTTTGGCAACTCCTCTGCATACATCAGGGTGGGAAAACACTAATTGTACCACAGCTATCCATGCCTTCCAAAAGACACAGTCTGTGCTGTTTTCCTGTGCCACTGACAGGCATCACCCCTGTCCTGTGGGCACTGCTGTATCCAAAAACACACCCTGCATCCATCCACAGCTGATGGAAACACCACCCTCAGGTGGGACACAGCCCAGCAGCCTGGTGAGGAAGGAAAGCAGACAACTGCACACCTCTGCCTAATCTCCTGGCTCCCACCAGGTCCTCCGCACCTCCAGCCTCTCACCCCAAGCCCAAGATGAAACAAGGCCATGCCAGGTTTGTACCAGGCCCTGTATAAGCCTTGTGGCTCTGCGAGATGAATTGAGCACTTCAGACTCTGAAGATGTGAAAACAAGCCCTACTGCAAATGTTATTCAGAGTTCAGTGATCCACGTCCTCCTAAGGGCAATCATCAGCTTTCTGCACCTGCCAGCATTGCTCCTGACAATTTCTCAATAAAAATTTCCTCCAAGCAGTTGTTCAAATGGAAAAAATGCAGGTAAAATAGAAATTTTAAAAACCACCATAGAGACTGCTGATGAACTTTATCATCTAACCTTGAGCCACTGGAAAAGGAGTAGGAGGTGAAAAGACAAGTTCAAATGGTCTGAGTTAGAAGTGTGGCTAGTTATCCATATCCTGACTGAAATACATTCACAGGGCTCCTGGAGATGATGTGTTTTTAAAATGTAATATGCAAAAGCAAATGTAAAGTGTTGGTGGCTTGAAAGCATGTCTAAAGTGTGAAAGATGAAAGACTCAGAGACACATTCATTCAGCTGTCCAACAATTTCAGGGGCTGCTGTCTACAGAATGAGCCCTGATGTACCCAGGCATAAATGAGATTCAAAAATTGACAGCTGTGAATAAGTCTCCCCTTAAAATAAAAATACACAGAGTAACCTGCATTCAAAACTGAGCACCTCTTGCTGGCTCTTCCTTCAAAACACATCCAGTTTTATTTATGTTCAGTAGGAAGATTTGTGTCAATTTTTCATTTTACATAAACAACACCTGCCTGGTGATAAGACTCACTGGCACTCGTGATCTCGAATGTTTATGTCCACAAATTGTTCTATAAGAACTTAATATATTGGCCTTGTTTTTCATCAGTCTTGACCCGTTTTACAGGGGCATAAATCAGAACAAATTACATTTAGGTGGTAGTAAAACCAGAACCGTTTCAGTGGACATTAACTTTTAAGGCTTTTGCAGCTGACAATGGGGAAGAGGGCACAGGAACAACTCTACCTCTTGGCCACCTCATACAACACTGTGAAAACTGCTGCAGCTTTAAATTGCTGCACAAGCACACAAAGAATACATGAAATTGGAGGGACATTTCAATTCCACGTGAACTCACTGTTTCAAATGTAGCTTAAATACCTCTGTGTAAAAACAGGCCTCACTCAAGACATTCCTCAGATGAAGACATATATTTGCAGCTTTCACTGACAAGTTGAGAGAATTTATGTTGTGTATGTCTCACATTTGGATGGTTTTAGAAGGTTATCTCATTACCAAGGTTGAGCATCCCCTATCTTATCTTTGCTGTAGTAAAAAATTTTAATTTGCAAAAGAATTTGGATTAATTCAAAAGAAATAGGGAAAAAATAATAACAGAGTCGATGAAAACTATAAAGGATATTATTATCAGCTGCTGCTTCTGGGAAAAAAAAAGAATGTAGTGCAATGTTACTCTGGTACTTGTTTCCAGGAATCAAAAATCCTTTCGGTAAATTGTATCAACCAAGTGTCAAACTATGGATTGATCTCTCTGCCTCAGCATTCCCAATCTTGACAATTTGCTGATGTCTTTTCACCCAGTCTTTGCTGACATTCCCAACACTACTTTTGAGGTATTCTACAATAGTTTTTGAACATACACTGATGCTGAAATTCCCACAAAATTACAGTAGGGCCTTAGAGGATTCAATGACATCTGCAGTGTTCTAAAAGATACAGGGCCCAAACCAATCCTTTACATGGTATTGGGGCTGTAACAGATTACATAGCATATTGTGCAAACATAGAGGTTAATTATTGAAGAAATTAAGTGGTTCGTCCAAGGTCACACACAAAATTGTTTGCTTGAGAGCTATTTCTACACCTTAGGAAAAGTCCAAGGGAAGAAATCAGCCAGTGTTTGTGTGCCCAAAGATGTGAGGAAGTGACAACTCGCTATAAACCACTGTTTTCCTCCATTTCCCACATTTTTACAAAGACACGTGGCAGTGCAGGGCAGACCTCGTGTGCTGTTCCCTGTACACTCAGCTGCCTCCCTGGCTGAACGCAGGGCACTGCAGGCTGCAGAGCAGAGGGCAAAGTGGGCAGAAACTGGGGGCAAAATCGTGTTTAGAGCTTTGCAAGAGGCTTGGGAACAGGGTTTAAAAGTGCTGAGAGAGAGGGTGGTGTAGCATGGGCTGAAGGAAGAAACCAATTTGATAGAGACATTTAAAAAATCAGTGTACAGGATTACAGACTGAGAGGAACACATAGAAATTTTATGATACTAAAATCACGTACAGCATGAAGGAGGAGTAATGTTGAAGCACACAGCAATATTTTAGACACTTTATTTATTAAAAATCCTCTCTCAGAAAAAACTATCTGCCTTCATAGCAACTGCTCTTCTCCAGAGAACAAATGTGGTCTATTAGTTTTCCTTTATATATCCTGCATTGTTGCAATATTGAGCAATGCTTGAATCTAATTCTTCCGACACAGTTATGAAAAATGTAATTTTTAAACCTTAAAATATTTACACAGCTAGTGAGACTCACACAATTAGAGCCTGAATCAAATTGTCATTTATATGTGGTATACAATGAAACATTTGTTAAATTCAATCAGTTAAAATAAAAGCAGCAATAAAGCATCAACAGACAAGAAGAACCCATTTTTGCCTGCTGTTTGTTTACTTATGTATTCATCTGCTTAATAAATTTTCACCAGCCTTGCAAATATGCACATTTTAATGACGATTTTGTAGAGGCAAGGGATGGGATTGGGGTGGGGAGTTGGAACATGGAATATCAACAGCTGCTCTTGTACAAAGCCCTTCATGAGTGGATTCAGTCCCATGAGTGAAGTTCAGGAGAATTTGGGATCAATATTAGGAATACTATTATTCATTACTAGTAATAGTTTTCCAAACTAATTAATTTTACTCTTCTCACTTTGATTGGTCTTTATGCTTGTAGGAGCTCCTGTTAGACACAATCATGCAAACAGGCTTGAGTGCCTGTGTGCACCTAATCTTGTCCAGCAATTTCTTTTCATTAGTGGGATAAAGGCACTCTGCTGCATTCAGAGCTCCACTTTGTGCTCTTGGAGTATTTGGCTTAACCCTTTTAACGTGATTAAAACAAAGATCAACACAGCCAGCATTCCTCAGAAGGGCACAGACAAGCCTAATTGCTATTGAAACTTCATAAAGGAAACAAAAAAAACTAAAACTTTTTCCCTTTTTACTTTAAGTAGGGTGGAAAAAATCTAATCGATTGTGATCAGTAAAGCCAATACTTTGAGATGTTGTCAGGGTTACTGGATTTATTGTCCTTTTTCAGCAGTCTTGGCCATTACTTAACTATTGGATTAATTGTATGCGGAACAAATCATCTGCCATTTCATTTTATGACTCATTAAGCAAGTACAGCAGATAACCATTACTGCTTTTTGGTGTAAGAAGATGTCAAAACTTATGCACTGCTAATGATGCTAGAATTAGGAAAAGCAAATACCTCGCCGTGTGCAAAGGTCAGAGTCAGCACTAATGGGATACTTATCTGTCCCAAAAGTAAAATAAATCAATTTCCTGAGCCTTGGGAGAGGTATAAAGCTGAGACAGGAGGCTGCAGGGTGAAGACATTGCAGTTGAGTTGCAGGTGGCTCTCAGTGGCACCGTAATGTAGAGCACTGAACCCACAGAACCCTGAATATCTGCAGCAGACTCTTCCCCTGGAAGGAGGGATCTGCTTTGGACAGAGCTGGGGCCAGCCAGGAACATGCCTGGATTTCGAGGAGACTGATGTATAATGAAAGAGGCTTTGTGGAGGGTCACCCTCGTGGGACAGTTTGGAAGGACAATAAAGGAGGGGAAAGGGCTGATCTCGCCAGGACAGGAAGAGGACCAGTCTACACTGTGATGAGTTTTCTGGAGGTGCTTTGGTCTATGCTGTGATGAGTTTTCTGGAGGAAAGAGTTTTTCAGCTCTTTCACTCTCAGTCTGTGCTCTCCCCCAAAGCCCATCACCATCTGTAAAATCGCCTGAGATACGACACCTCCTCTAACAGGGGAGAGCTTTGCAATCTGTTTATGAAGCATCACATAGGATGCTGATCACACACTGCAGTGCCTCCTGCAGCTCTGGAGTGAAACAGGGGAAAAAGGCGGAGCATGAAGTGAAAAAAGTGGAAAATGATTGTTTGGGTACTAATAAAACTCTTGTTTCTTTGTAAGTAGAGTATGAATTTGTGCACTTTGGTGTGCAGAACACAAGATCAATTAAACCAAATTGCAGGTGTGTCTTCTCTCTCTTCTGGATTTCTCTCCTTTTTTTTTTTTTTTTCCCTGGAGATTAAGTGCTTATACTGTTCTTTTTCAGGGAACTAATAATAAGAAGAACAGCAGTAATCTCTCACTAGTGCCATTAAAAGTATCTTTTATTTTAATACTCATCCCATGTATTTGTTGCAATTTGACCTTTAAAGCTGTGAATAATGTCAATCAAAGCATAGTCATTTATCCTCAACATTTTAATTACTCTTCTCAATATTGATCCCATTTTACCCATTTTCTACACTTATTGTATTAAAGATATAAAACTTCCCCTCTCATTCTTAAAATATTAAAATTATGGGAAGTTAAATCCTGGTGAAACCTGCTGTCAGAGACAAAATGTTTTTAGGAGATGGAAAGAGACAAGTAAGACGTGTAAGAAGTCAGCACAAAGCCCTCTAAGTCTCGCTGAGTTAGGAAAAGTCTGTGCATGTGGGGTGATTTCCCCCAGGTTGAAATCTGGAAAAGGGGAGAGAACACCTGAATTGTTCACTAAGAAAAATCAAAGTGCCCCTGTGGAACCTGCAATAGACAGCCTGTGGCAAGGAAACCCACATTACAAAGGCATTACAAATTGGCAGGAGAATGGAAGGGACTCTCTTGGGTTGGGAATAGGAAGGAGAAATGCAGAAAGCAGCACTTGGTTCCTTGGTGACTGGGTTGCTGGCCACCTCTCTGCTGCCCAAAGCTTGGATGCCAACTGAGAGACCCACAGCATCAGAGCAGAAGGGGAGTTAAAAACACTCTTCTTTTAAATGAATCCCATTTCTTATCTTGTCCCTGCCTGGAGCTGTCCTTTCTGAGGGAAAATCCTGGTTCTCAAGCAGCAGGGAGGCACCGGGCACCAAGATAACCCCAGGAGGGAACTGATGAAGTCTTTGAAATGACTCAGTGGCAGTGGTTACAGCATGTTCTGAGCGCTCACATGATGTTTGTGAGTCGTTTGGCTTAATCCTCTCCCTGATGAATGAGTTTTCATAGATCCAGGACAAACTCCTCATTTTTCTTTTCCCTTTAATAGAACTCTGCTGTGCAGCTCCTCTGGAGCTGGCACCTTGTAGGGCTGTCTTGTCATTACCCAAGTTGCTGCAATGTTCCCCTTTGAGTGAATGCTAAATTTCTTTCCCCCCTCCAATTTACTTTTCTCCCATCATTCCGTGCAACTGCATTAGATAGGAAAGATGTCTCAGATGTTTAGCAAGAGAAAGGATTACTTTGTTGTGCTTAGGAATGGAAATATTTTTTTGTTCAGCTTTCCTCACTTAAAACTAAAAGAAAACAAATAACTGTGGATGGTCTGAAGGTCTCAGAGCAAGTTGTCCCCACAGCACAGCAATCCAAACCTTTCGTTTCATCAGCTACTGCTTGCAAAATATCTTCTATTGAAAAAAAATCCCAAAATTGATATTATTATTATTAATTTAATACTGTATGCATATTTGTCCATAAAATACTTTTCTCTGCCTTAATACCACAGATTCATTCATCACATCAGAGCTTCTCACCCTTTCTTTGTTTGATACTGTCCAAGAAGTACCATGGAGAGCACTGTTATTCCCTCAGATACCCTTTTTCTTTCCCCTTTTCTATTTCAGCTCATTTAACATACTAAGTACATGCTAGGAGCACAAAAAGGAGAATTGCCATACATTACCATCTGAATGCAATGAGAACCCATTTTATGCTGCCTTAACTTTGGATTTCTAGTGCTTTGAATGCAACTGGGGTAAGCATTTTGCTTAACAATGGGGTGTTATTATTAAGAAAATAACAGTTAATGGCCATATCTTCCTGCTCTAAGAACTCTCAGCTGCATTGAAACATGAGGCAAATCCACTATTTTGCTGTTCTAAATGAAAGCACCACTATAGGTGAGATGTTTAGATTCTGCTGCCAGGCACTTTCCTTCGAGCAAAATTTAATCTTCTGTAGTAATTTAACTGATAATAAAAATATCTAAAATAATATTATGCATTGTTTGCAGACAATTATAGCTAATCATCTCATGTACTTGCTAAACCTTCTATTTAACCCCCTTAGTGTTGCAGGTCATTTTAATTGACCTCGCTGACTGCTCAGGTGCCCAGTGACACATCTGTTCCTGACAGTCCAGCATCCCAGGGGCTAACCAGGGGCTGGCACTCAGGCAGAGCAGTTGCAAGCGGACAGGACTGGCTGTGACAGGCGGTGGGGACCGGGGAGGGTGGCAGGAGCCCTGTGCAGGTGAGTGAGCGTGAGGTGCCAATCACTGCCGCTGGTAACAAGCGACGGGGGAGCAGCGCTGCCACAGCCCCAGCTCTGGATTTCCATCATAATGATCCTGTGACAACTGAAAAATCTCCCAGGTGGCCAGAGTTGTTATAAAACACACAAAGTCATGAGAGCTTGTGCCTTGCTTGCTGAATTCATCGACCCTGGCGGTTCCACGGGCGGGGAAAGGCACACTGAGTTAGCACTCAGCAGAGCGGGGCGAAAGACTCCCAGTGCTCACCCTAAAAAGATCTGGCATTAAACAGGCCAAATGAGGCTTCTCAGCAGGGAATGAACATGGATTGTCTATCAATCTGTCATGGCAAAAACGAGCTCCAAGCAGAGGCATTAGTGCTCTCCTGGACAAGGATGCACTGAGCTGCCTGGGAAGTGGGCTGCGAGAAATGTGTTAAATAAAATGACATGGGAGCAGCAAGAGCAGGGAGAGATGGAAATGAGAGCAGAGATGTTATTAAGGCAGACAACCGAGATAGCCTTGGAGCTACCAGCATATGTGTCAAATAGCTGGTTGGTCAAAGAGTTTTAGTCACTGTTCTCACAGTTCCTCATCAGCAGACCCTGATGACAGTCAGTGAATTAATTCTTTTCAACATCTCCGTGAGTTACTTTTAGAAACGCAACATTAGTTCCTCTCCCTGTCTCCACTTTACCAGCAAAGTTTAAAACACTCCAAACAAGTTTTCAAGGGGTTAAAATATATGGCCCCTCTCTTCTATTTCTAATCATGTGGGGTAAAGTTTCGCATTCCTGACATATTAAGTGAAAATAATTCTTTTGTATTTTGAATTACTTCCAATGCCATCTGGAGCATTTTAACACTAGATGACTCGCTAGCAACCAGTAAAAAATCCAAAGTGCTTATAAGAAAGATACATGGCTACAACTTACCCTATTAGTATTCAGTAGTTTATTTTATAACTTTTGAAGATACCAGGCTCTAATCTGCACGCAACCCCAATTAATGTTAATGGGAATTATGTGAACATCCAGAGTAGTAATATGGCCCTTAAACTCTTGGTACAACAACTCTCATTGTCTACTTCTCTAAATTTGCATAAGCAATTAATGTCTCATTAATGTCTCATTAGGAACTCATATGGTATGAGGGAGGAAAGAGCATAAGTGCCTCTATGGAAACTGCATTAGGTCACACATGAAAATGACTTTACCGGTTTAATCTTGTTTTCTATTTGTACATGAAAAAAAAGACAAAATTGCAGAGAGGCACGGTTTGGCAGAGATCAGTGTGGCTGCTAGGGGTAGGGCAGATCTGTAATTGTAGGAGATGTTCCCAGTTGGACACAAGACATCTAGACAGGAACCAAAAAAAGGCCCCACTGAGCTCCTCTGCATTGCTCTGGTCAATGCAGCAGGGCAAGCTCAAACCATGTGCTTTAGTGTCTGGGATTTCAAAATTCCCATACTTCAAACAATGGAGTAGCCCCACTGAAGTCAAGTAAAGACCTTTACTTTGCTGTCCTGCAGCCATCACCCCTTCATCCGTAGAGAAATCCAAACCACTTTGGTTTGAGGTTGCTTTGCTACATTCAAAGAATATTAAAACTGAACCCAGGATTTGAGGCACACCCTCACCAGTGCCAGTACAGGCAGGTGTACTGCTGGCCACACTGTGGATAGCACAAGCCAAGACACTATGAAAAGCCCAAATCATCTGCAATATTCCATGATGTTGAGAAGCTTTGGTGCAGCAGCTACAGGGAGGGTTTTAAAGACCAGCATCTGAAGGAGCATGTGAACGACTGATCTATTCAGGAGTATACACTCAGGAACCAGTCAGGAACTGGTGTGCCGCACTAAGCACACACTGAAAAACCTTGATGCTGCATGAGAGAACTCACTCCTTTCCTGCAGAAATCTAATGGGATTGATACTCTGAAGTCAAAAACATCCTGACTATTAACTGAAAATACAACTAAATGTCCTTGGTGTGTTCATAAACCCTGAGAGAGCACATCCAGCACTCAGCTCCTGTTAGCTGTTACTCGTACCTTCAGCATCCTTTTGGGCTGCTCCAGCCAGTACAGCTGTAAAGAGCAGCACATTTATTCTGGAGAATCCCAAAGGAACCCAGGAGTTCTAACCAGGCCGTGCTCTCATACATGCAGCGCTGTTTCTTACCACGATATTCCAGCTGAAGTGGGAGGAATTTTAGTGATGCGTCTTTAGTTCAGTGGGGTTAGACAGCTCATCCGAGCGCCAGCTCTTGTCAGCCACAGAGCCTAGGGCCAAAGCTTACAGCTGGCACACAAAAGAGAGCTGCACCAAGTGCTCTGATTTCCAGTGGAAAGGGAGATGGAAGAATTTGAACAAGGAGAGTGCAGTCCAAAATGGAGAGACACGAGCAGTTAATCAGGAGAGCAAGCACAGTGCTCAAATGTACCTGCAGTAAATTATGGAGAGAGTATTTTTTCTGGATGAGCTGTTTGTTATGCAAGTATGTGAGTTAATCCAGTGCTGATTCGTCAGGATATGGACCATAGCACCTGAAGAATACTCCTGGCAAATATTTCAGATCCAACTACCCTGAACTGTACCTCTGATACCTCTCAAACTGCTAGAACTGATGTTATCTAGACTGAAGGAACACATGAAAAGAAAAAGACTTCAACCTGGGAAATGGTGAAGATCTGGGAAACTGAACTGGTTAGAAATGGCTGGAACTGGTTCTAGCTGCTTTGAACCAGTTTGAGCCAATTGGATCTGGTTTGAACTGGTCGGACCCAAACAGAAGGAACACAGTGGAAAAATTAATACTTCTAAGCTGTGTTTTCAAAAACATTTGAATCTTTGAGTTCAACCCATTTACACCTGCTGAAAACAGGGTCAGTTCCTCACATGGCTGGAAATCAAAGCCAGTGTAACATTTTTCTCTTGAGATAATCACCAGCTCAGAGTATGGCGCCTTCTACAAACGTGTGAAGCACTGCTTTCCTAGTAAATCAGGGCAGATTTAACATATTTTCACTCCATATTCGGGGTCAGAGTACCAGCATACTTAGTCTTAACTGATTTTAAATACACTGCCAGGGGAAGGAAAAAGGCACTGCCACAGAAATTATGGAATCAGAGTCACCCCCTATAATTCAAAGCCCTGGCTTCAGTGGGGCTCAGCTTCTCTGGCTGTGAGTAATGTGAGTGTTCCCACCAGCCTGCTGCCTGCCAAGCTCATGGTTTGCATACTTCAGTAGAAATAACAGACAAAACATTCGCAGTGTTTATCTCCACATTTCTGTTCTGCCCTTTTGTAAGAATTGAGGCAGTAACCAATATTTCCAGAAGTGAACATGGTGTTAAAAAAATACTTTTGATTAAACAGTTGTACTGCTAGGTTTGGGGTTTTTTTTTTTTTTAACAGAGATTTAAATGTTACAGACAATCTGTTAAATTTTAGTAGTGAGTGTGCTTTATTAGGCTATAGGAATCACTTTGGACTTCACAAGTAAAATTTTCCATCACCTTTCAATTAAAAGTCTTTCTGCAAGAATATAATTTATGTCCAGTTAAGGCAACAGCCTATGTGAATAGAGCCTGCTTCCATCTCAACAGATCAGCCCAAAGCACCAGATGTTTTCTGGGAGGAATAAAAGCCTTTCGGGTGGGGGAATTTTCTTAGTTGCAGTTCCCAAGCCAACATGCACAGCCATGTTGGCATTGAGCAGAACAATCAGTTGGATGCTTAATAATGATGATTTCTTTGGGCTTTGATTTACTCAAGTGAATGATCAGAAAAACATTT
The DNA here is from genome assembly GCA_013400515.1 of Erpornis zantholeuca. Lineage (NCBI taxonomy): Eukaryota > Metazoa > Chordata > Aves > Passeriformes > Timaliidae > Erpornis > Erpornis zantholeuca. The sequence goes on along the minus strand of VZTN01025902.1, from coordinate 405,894 downwards.
GTGAAATGGGGCTGAGTAATTATATTCTCCAGCATGGTTTTAATAAGAAAACTAACGGAAGAGAAACAAGCACAATACTGAGATGAACAGGACTGTGTGAAAACGTCAAAGAAAAAGAAAAATTGGTTGGTCTACATGGTCTGCAGGCAGAGCACCAAACCCTTCCTTAAACCCCTTGACACTGTGCTCAGCTGGGGCTGTGAATCCCAGGCTCCCAACAAGGCTCAGTCACCACAACCACACCTCAACTTTGCTCCACAGGCCTGGAGCAAAGTGGCTGGCAGGGGACAGACAGCCTGCTGCCTCTGCCACTTGTGCAGCTGCAGGGGTGTCACCCAGCAGCCAAGTGCCAAAGGACAGAGGGGCTGCAGGGCAGAGCCCTCAGTCTTCTCCTTGTATCCTTAACTGTTCTCAGACTGAAATCTCAGTCCCACAACTGTCTCACTCGTTCCCAGTTGGACACTTGACCACAAAGCAAACACGTGCGCTGCTCGTGCTGACAGACTTGGCTCGCAGGGTTCAGCAGTTCACCTTAAAATAGGAAAACTTTCTTTTGCCAAAAATTTAGACCATCTGCATAAGCAAACTTACTGGCAGGAGTTTTCTCCCACATTCTTTCTCTCCTTTCTGCTTAAAAAATTATCTTATTAGCAGCAGACCATGTAAAAAAGATTCAGCATTCAGATCCTTGAGTATAAAACACCATAAGTAAGCAATGAAAGAAAGGGAGGATGCTGCTGTGTTCCGAGATATGCTGAGGCTCATAGAAATGGTACAAATTTGTAACATCCTGTTTGTTTTTCTGGTATTATGGAAAAGCATGTGTGCAATACAATTTTCAGTGTTTCACTTCTTGATGCCTTGTTAGCAACAATTGCAGTTCCCGGGAGGACTGAACAGTGGAGTCTCTCATAGTAACTCCATATAGAGTGGATCTTTGGGGAATTTCATACTTCACAGTACAAGCTATCAATACAAAAAAATCATAACTGCCTCTGGTTGAACAAATATTACTGCAGTTCCTGTAGAGGCAGTTAACTCTTTAAAATCCCTTTACCTGATGTTCTCATTTCAAACCACATTTATCTCCCAGTATCTGAGGTTTGGCCAGCCTTGTCTGTCACACTGTAATTGCTTTCCTTCTGCCCCTCTCCCCAGTACATATAAATAAAGGCTTTTACATTTTACCTCCCAAGCTACTATGAAATGCCTTTGTTTTTGAACACAGGAGAACAAAAACAATGTTGTATTATTCAGTAGCCGTGGGAAATAGTTCTTTATTTGGATGCAATTAAACTTAAATGGTTAGTTCTGCTTTTTATCAAAAGCCTCTATGAAATATGTATAAACACAGCAATCTTTGCCTGCTCATTTATTCACTTTGAATAAACTATGCAGAATTAAATTGAGCTTTATTTCATTCTTGCTCCTAATAAGGTGGGTAACTAGCTAGTAAGTTCTCAGGACATGGTACATGCTGTATTGTTCTTGTTTCTTTAATCTACTTCCAGAAAAAATAGGGGCAGCATCCTTGATGCTTCAACTGCTAGTATTTTCCCCATTACTGAAGTGTAGCTCTGTGCACCAGCTGAAACTGGTGGATTTGGGCCCATTTATTTCTCATTAAGTCAACAGGCATTTTCTCACTGATGGTGACATCTGAGAGCCTGAGGCTGATTCTCATGGCATAAATCCACAGAGCTTTGGAAATTACAATTTAATCTACAATGTTTCTTAAGCTTTCTGCCCAAGTTTTCGGAAGGACTTCTAGCTGGAGTTTTCTGAGAAGTGTTACTGCAGGGAAGTTTTAGGGAAAACAGAGGGCAGCTTCCATAAGAGACAGCCAGTTTGCTACCAAAATCAGCATTCATGGGTGCAAAACGCTCAGGCTGCTCTGAGGTAGAAGCAGAACTATTGCTCCAAATAGCTGGGGCTCCCCTATGCACAGAAGAAAATTCTGAAATGCCCCATCTAGGTAAAGATCACTTCCACCAACATTGTGCTTTCTTAACCTCTAAAATGTGATCATTTCCCCCACAAAGGAAAAACAGGTTCATTTCCATCATAATTGTGAATGAAAACTTATTCACAACAAGGGGATTTCCTGCAGAATGGAAATGTTGAAGATTTCACAGGTTTACCTACAGGAACCATCAGATGGCTGAAGCCACAAAGTTATGAAAAAGATCAGGTTGCCTGGGCAACAATTTTTCCATAATCAGCAGATCAGTCTTGCAACTTATTTTTAGCTTTTCTCAAGGAGAGAAATACCATTGCAGAGGAATGCTGGCAACAAACAAACAAATGCATTGATCCTAGAAGTAGTAAAAATATTAGTTTGATTACACTGGTATGAGAGAAAATACAACCTAGACTTCTGCAAAACAGCCAAAATCCCAAGCTTTTAAAGTGAGAAGTCAAGTTATGCACGGCAAACACTCTGATTTTGTACCTGATTTGCAAGAGCAAAAAGTCACCTACTTACACATATAAATGTCTAGTTATACACCTAAGAGATAAACACCTTTCCTTGCACAGAGCCCAAAATCTGTTGCTACATCCTACAAAGCAGCTATAATCTTTTATTTAGCAAGTCCCTGAAATTTATATTCATATTACGTGCATTTCAACGTTTGAGTAGTGTAAATATATTTCAGAATTTGCCACACTTCTCAGCTGTCGTGAATTTTATTTTTGAGCTTGCTTATGTAAAGTGACATTATAAAAGAAGTGAAACAGAGGAGATAAATACAAGTACAATTAGTTACGGTGTTCTGAGGTAGCTTTTTATCACATTTATGCTTGTGAGCAGCAACATGTGCTCAGGAATTCAAGAGTCACACAGGCTCTAGCGCTGTGTTTTGCTCACCAACATGACACTGTCTCTAAGGAAACAGTTCAGATATTTCAGAGGCAAGCAATGGCCAGAAAGCTTTTACTAAAGAACCTGAATCTCCTTCGGAGAAGGTGTGATTTCTACCTCCATGATAGTGAAACTTCCCAAAGATCAGTGAACCAAGTCTACAGACACTCTGGAAGCAGCACTCATGGATTATGCCATATTTAAAGTACACTTGAAAACTCATTTTTTAAGAAGAAATTCTCTCTTACAGCCACTTTCCAATCAGCTGCAACTGTTACCTCTCCAACCAGCAGAAGTTTAATTTCCTAGCTCAGAGCAAACTTCTACTCAGGTTACATGTGGAGAGGATACTCAGGTACCTATTTTATTCCTTGTTAAGCCACTAAGTATAGTTCTAAAGAGATTTCTTGTAAATGTGTTCTCTCAGGCATGCATGAGTGCTTTACACAATTAAAGTCTTGTTCTTCCCAGGCAGCTGCCAAAGGCCTCTGTCTTTCTGGACCTGCACCTTGCTTGTGCTCAGGCCCTGCAGAGGAAGGATGCAGGAGGCCAACAGAAATAGAGTTTCAACTGAAATTCCCTGTTTGGAGAATTTCCTGTCTTTGGAGCTGCTGAGACAGAATGCTCGGGGTTTGGGTGGCTGCCAGTCACTAGTTGTGTCCCTCTGTTTTTCAGCTGTGTTGGAAATGAGGGTAACACATCAGGCCCCTCTCCTGTACAATAGATGTACCCAAGATAAGCAGATAAAATGGAGGAGGGGGAAAGAAAGGCCAATTCGAGTATCAAGTGGCTGCCCTTGGCCAAAACGCATGACGCCACTTGTAACATCTGTGCAAATTGCCCCACTTCTGGAGCCTTCTGCAGCTCCCTTGCATAATTCGAGTACAACATTAATTAATAACATGCACTAATGTGCAGTTAAACTCCCTTTGTACCCAGATGTTGATATGACCCCTAGCTAGTCACTCCTGTCTAGGTCGATACATCATCTGTACACTTCAGCAGCTTGCCTCTGCTCAGAAACTCGGAATCTCAGGAGTGCAGAGCATCTACTCTCTCAAATCATGAATCCCTGGGTATTTTTTGCATCCAGCTCCTAGCTGTTATTTCTCCATAACTGGGACACACAGTGACTTATACCCCCTTACCTGTCACCCTTAATTTGGATCTGAATATATGAGATTCAGCTGTGTATTTCAGATGCTACCGGCATCTCAAAACCTGGTGCAATATGAAGGTTTCCTTAGCAACAGTCACCATAGGAAGTCCTTTAAAGATACCTTTCCTGACTCTTGTAATTCTGCTTTTCAGAGGTTTATACAGGTAAATCAAATATAAAGTTTTGACATGAACTTACAAAATAGCGGCAGAAAAATAAGTGTATTGAGTTTAAATGCAAATAACTTTTTCCTGAATATGCTTTGGAAACATATCTCCCACTTAAGCTCATGGTATTATACCCAGCAATTTGCAAAAAAGCAAGCAGAAGGGATAACTTTTTTAGAAAAAGTAGTCAAAAAATATTCCTCTCTACTGAGGAAGCTTGCTTGTGTGATCACCTTTGATAGGAATGAGCCGCACTGTATATTTATTATCTGTCATGTTAGGGTAATTACAGAGCTGGTTTATGAACCATTGAACTAGTGTGTTAGCTGATGATGCTGTAGGTTCAGTTGCAATTCATACCCAGTCCATCTTTCATAATAATCTAATAATGAGACATCAATTAATTATCACAGGTTTGAAAGGAGAGTGTGGAAAATGCCATCGCTTCAGTAATGTCTTGAGTAATATTTTATTTTCCCTTTAATTATATCCCAAAAGCAAATCCAGCCAATATACCAGCAGTGAAGTTACCACTTGTAAATGGCAGCCTAGCAGACCATTAATCAACAGGCTTTCTGCAAGGAGATGCCTCTCCTGTGCTGAGCAAAACATGAGTCTGATTTTACGGGAGGCATAAGCAATAAAATACCTACTGCTAATGTCTAATGTGATGATTCCCTTTTACTTGTGCACCTGACACTGTGAAATATTACTGAAATAAGCTGTTTTCAACAAGGATGCTTTCAGCATCAGTAAATCAGCATTTCACTGGCAAGGAAAAAAACCATCCTTATTTATGCAAGACCCCTTGCAGAAATGTGCTATTTCTGGAAGAGGCAGACATCACAAAATGTTTTCTCAGAAAACATAGCTGTTGTCCATGATAAAGAATTATTCATATCTCAAAGCAAGGCAGAAGCATGGAGGGTGAAGAATTTGAAGAGAAGCCTTCAAAGCTTTGTTAAGGCAGGGACCTCGTTATAACTCTGCTCTCTTTGCTCGGGAGGCTGGCAAGCTGTTCCTGCTGCTGTGAAGAAAGGTTTCTATTCCCCAGCAGCCCATGGATAGTCCTCTCTCCCAGCCCTTCTCTCGGCACAGTTGCACGTGAGCCATTTAAAAAACAGAAATTTCTAGTTGATGAGATGGTACCAGTGGCAAAGCCAAGGCTGCAGACCAAAGGAGGCACAAACTCCATTTTATGGGAATAGGGGCAGGGGAACGCTGGTGCAGAAGGAAGACAGTCCAAGAGACACTGGGGGAATTGGGAAGAATGAACAGAAATGTTGTTAATATTTTTTGCTCTGGGCAGTGCCAATCCTTCATGCTTGCTGCCCATTTGCCCTGCAGAAACAAACTTTGGTGCTGTATAGCTCGTGTCCCTAATTAGAGCCAAAATACTGGTTAAGAGCCAGTGGCCTGGAAGAAGCTATCCTTTTGGAAGAATCTGTTTTTCTGCATCTTGTAGAAAAACCAGAGGCATACAGGCAAAAAAAGTCTGTCCCCCTGCAGATCTTTCCCCTTTCCAGGGACAGCACCTTTCCTTCATTCCACAGCTCCTGAGCTCTGCTCTCCCTTTCCAACACCTCCTCCCATCCACTTCTGGGGGTTGGGGGAGCATCCACTTGGGGATGCCACTAGGACCAGGTGACCTGAAGGTCAGCTCAGACATTTATTCCCCTCCCTACAGCTGCTGTGGGGCACCAACAACTGCCTGGATAAAAGGAAATGTTTTAACCCTGCCAAAAGCCTTTAAGAAGCCTTCAGGTATGATCAAAGCAGATTATTCAGAAACAGTTGGAATTTTTTTCAAAACTGCTCAGCAAATTTAGTTCTCAGGAAAGAGTGTTGTTTGGGACAGGGAGCAAGAGTCCAGGGGCAGGAGGAGCAGGGCTTTGCCATACTGTCATTGCCTGTGCCAATGATGCAGCTTCTGCACAGGACAGCCACGGCACTCCCCAGTGAAACCTGCCCGTGGATAAAGACACTCTGCCAAAGGCCAGGTCTCTGCTGCTGTTTACACACCCTTTTTACAGCCCACTTACCAAGAAACACAAGTGGATCATACAGATTCGCTTTCTCAAAGTGGTTGGAGTAAAGGCCTGAGAGTTTTGAAAGGTCAGTCATGGTTATTGACTGCTTCATAACAAAACTAAAATCCTTTTCATAGCAGAAGCACTTGATCACTGAAAAAATATCGAATCAGGCACAAGAAAATACCACTGTGTGGGACATGAAGAGTATTGCAGAGCAGAAGAATTTAAACAGAAAAACAATTCACAAAAGCTTTTCACAGTTGGCTTTCAAGAAAAATGACTATTAGGATGTTTATTTTTTAACTGCTAGCTGGAAAAACCACTGCTCCATTATGTTGATTTTAAGGAGAAATTTTAAAACATTCTCCATGTGCTCTCCACTCTTTCACTTTTCCTGTCTTGTGGCACTTGTGCTACTCATGCCCAGGGAGGTGACTTCTCTCCATATACAAGTCTCCCTGAGATTTCTCTCCTTACCCTTCTGCACCACCTCCAAGGTATTTGGGCACACGATGGGATGAAATGGAAAAATGGGACAACACCTTTCAGCAGAACATTTTCTGTTATGCCAGGTCGTTGCTTGTTGCAATAAGTATTTTGTTAAAGTATTAATACTTCAGGTGATCATGCTTGGGACCAAAGGGAGGAAGGTAAATTCCACAAAATATACTGTGATTGCAGAAAACTCTGCAAGCCCCATGTGTCAGGGGGTTTCTTGAGTCTGCCAACAGACAGGGTTGCTTCAAAAAGGGACATTTAAAAGCAGTTTTGGAGAATTGCATGAACAGACAGTGCCAAGTTGTGCCTCAGGGGAAAGCTCACAGAGCTCACAACTGCCATGTAAACGTGGGTATCATCCGAGAGATACACAGGATGTTTAATCCAGGATTAAGGGATTACAGTTCCTTCTCCAAGGTTTCCAACATGAGGTACAGAGAGGTTTCTAGAGCTCAGATGGCAAACAAGGACAATTGAAGTCATGCCTCCTTTAATTCTATGCCATAAGCAGAACATAAAATGTCCCAATATCATGAGGCATTTTCTGGGGTTAAACCTTAGAACAGGGAATTAGTTTGCCTCAAATAACACCACAGTCAAACAGATCACACAGTTATGCAGAGCAATATATATCTACCTCAGTCTGGATTTTTTTTCTGGTTTTGGAACAAAGGCATAGATTGACTGATCTGAGCCTTTAAGCACTTGCTACAAATTCATTAATGAAACATAAACTGTGTGCATGCAGGGCTCTCAAGTAAGATGGGCTGGGACAAGAAGGACCAAGGGACATTGCAATTTCAGTATTTTTCTCTTGGAAAAATCTATGAGAAACACACACAAAAAAAAAGGTGGAAGGAAAAAAAAGAGGAATTAGCTGACATCTACAGAAGCTGAATTCACCTCCTCTTGGCTCACACATTAACACCTAGAGAACATCCCTGCAGTGAATGTGTTAAGTAAAGGATAATATACAGGGTTTCTACTACATGACAGAGAAATTTCCATTAACCTGAGAGTAAATGTGGACAACATGCTTTATGAATTTCTTAGTGGGCACTTTAACTGAGCTGTAAAATACAGCGGTGTGAGATCACTTCAGATCATGCCATTACCAGGATGCAGATCACCACATTAGAACTGAGCTGTGGTGACAGCTGTGAGTACCTGGAGTCAGCTCCTTCCAAAGCTTCAGCGCAAGAAACACCACAAGAAACATAATTAGGACTTTGAAAAATGTAGCTTATGATGCTGAATAAAGCATGAACTTGGCTGGTGTTTTCTTTGAAGCTTGAATAACACCTTATGTTTCAGTATTTGCTACACAAGATGTACCTTGATCAATATCAAACTGAGATGTCTTTCCCCCCTCAGCGCTATCCCTGCACATGCTGCTGGTGTCCATCAACAAACGCTACTCAAAAACTTCTTAACTAATCAAAACGCATGAATTTGGGAATGCATGTTGCATCAGCATTCACAATTAAGGTGTATTTGCCAGACAAACTCTTGGTTTCATCCCCTTTATCTAAACAACACTTCCTAGGATCTGACAGGCAGTAGAACTGTTTGCTGCCAATGAAACCTTCACTCAGTGTGGTTGAAAAATAACCTCTGGGAGTGCAGTTCAGGTGATTACTGTCACACACCTCCCCTTACACTGCTGCAAGAGGCCATTCAGGTTTCAGCCACCAGGGCCATGACACACCAAAGCTAGAGGCTGCCCTGGCAGCCCACCTCCACTGACCCACACTGGAATGACAAAAAATCCTCTCTTACAAAGAAGCAAAGTCCCTTTTCCCAGCCACAATTGTATCTATTGGGGCTGGATGCTTCTGCAAATATTCAATACTCTCTCAGAGCATCACTACAAAGGACACGTCTGTTGGTGATGGCAGCATAAGCAAAAGGAAATTTAAATGCTGAGTTATCATCAGACCATTCAGGAATCAAAAGATTCCTTAAATCAATACCTAAATCCCAGTGCACTTGGTGCTATACTAGCATATAAGTTAGTGCAGTCTTTGAGACCAGACAATCTAGGCTTTTTCCTTTTTAATGTACTTGTTTTGCTATTCTACTTCCATTACTGTTCCCTGTTTGCCCTTTCTCTTCTCAGCCTCACAAACCGGGACAATAAAGACCAAGAAAAATGTCTTTATGCTGCAAGAATTTCATTCCTTGAAGTGATAATCTTGTATTTAATGCACTTCAGGAAAGGTGGTTTCTCTGTCAGGTTTCACCCTTGCTGGTAGGGAGAAAGACATGTCTGAAGTTATTTAGCTCTGGCCAAAACTCCCTTGCTGTGCATGTAGGAACTGAACATTGCTTTTTCCTTCCAGAGGCAGGTAACCCACCTGGCATATGTGCCTCTAGATATTATCTACTCTCATGAATGTAATGAAGATGTTTTATTCTAAGCCTCTGGGTAAAGAGGTAAATAAAGGGAACCACTTTAGAAGGATTTTGGAGAGGACTGAAATCGTGGCTCCACAGACATCCTTGCCAATTATTCCCACTTATGGGAAGAGTCAAAGTTTTAAATCTCAGCAAATGAGCTTTTTGCCACCAAAACAAGGCAACTCTCCATTTCCCATCTCGCACGCACAGAAATAATTTGAGGATCGCTTGTGTATGGAGAATGCATTTTCCACACCAGACAGCAAATATGTTCCTCTGAAAACCCAAACCATATTCTGTGGCAATGTTTGCTCTGTGTCTATTAGAGGAAGATTAATCATAAGGGGGTAACTTTTGAAGTTGAGCTGCGTAGCACTTGGTCTGCACACTATTGTACTGAGCATATGTTCTCTGCTACAGTTGACAGGTGGTACATTTTTTTATTCAAAACAATTAACATCAGGCTTAAAATGGTTGGATATTTTACTTTTCTGTTCCAGGTCTGGAAAAGTGTAATTAAAAATAATAGACAGGTGCTTGCTTTTATTTTTAACTGTGTGCACAAATAGCAGTTAAACTGAAAGCAAGTTACAGTATTGATGCTTTAAAAGGCAAATCAACACACTGGAGCTGGAAAGCACTTTTCCCTCTCAAGTGGCACAAGACAATATATATCATGCCTGGAACTGTTTAAAAAAACCCAGCATCCCCCAAGCAGATGCAGGACTTCACAAAATGGTTTAGCTGCCATGGTGGCACTCAGTCAAAAGTTGGACTTTAAGATCTTGGAGGTCTTTTCCAATCTTAATGATTCTATGATATATTGAAATTCATTAGTATTTTTCAGCAGCATGGGACAACTAACTTGTCTTATAGGCAGAGGAGGCTCATTTCCCAGGGGTGTCTTAGCAAAAGCTTCCCTCTGGTAACTCCTTCATTTTGTTGGCTGGTGTTTACTTCATCACTCACAGAGCAATAAGTGAGATTATAACTCCTATTTAACTTTGTTTCTTGTTTTTCTTCTCCAGCAAATACTTAAGAAGTAAGCACAGAATTATATATTTTTTTCCTGTTTTAGTACTCCTTGAGAATTCTGTGGCTTCTAAAATGCTAGGTGGCATTTCCTTTGAAAATCTTCCCCTGATTTTACCAAGTCCTAGTGCCCTTGGCTTATAGAGAACCGAGCTCCACCCCTGTCAGCAGGTGACCCCCACTTTGGCTGGTACTTGTACAAATAAATAAATAAGTGTGTATAAATATCTTTCAAAACTCCAAATCGTAGGAGGTTTGAAAAGCTGCAAGGTCTGCCCTTTCACAAAAAGGGGTTTTGTCTACTTTCTCCTTAGAGTTAGGATTTTTGTCATTTTTTTATTTTCTGCAGTCAAAGAGAAGAGATGAAAAGGAAAAAATGCTCAAACAAAACCATTGTGGAAATGAGTAAAAATGGTAGTTCTAGAAGAATATTTTAAGTAGATTTTTATTTACAAGGATACTTACATTCTTTGGTTTACTAAAGTGAACCCTTTAAACTAATGGCTAAGTAGAAAGTTAGTAAAATACTCTGTTAATTACAGATTATTCTCCAGTCTAAAGCACTTGTAGACTAAATTTAACGAGTATTTTAAGTGCACTTCTGTCATCTAGTGCAGACAGAAATGAGATTAAAGTCCCCATGAAACGAAGAGATCACCCAGTTCATTCAAGCTTATTTACTTCATTGGGAAAAATTTGTAGCCACTACAGAGAAATCTATAACACGAATCTAACCTAAGAGAATAAATCTCTAAGCAAAGCTGGTCATTGAACTGCCATATTATGGTCATTCCAACCAAAACAAACTTTAAAAGTTGTGCTGATTTATGCATTGAGCCACCTAAAACCAGAATAAAGGCTAGTGCCTTAATAATGCACATTGCTAGAGATGTGAGGAAATAAACATCAGTGTAATATTTAGCAGAAAGCCTCTATTAATGCAGCTATTAGAACTATTAATTATATCCACAGCTATGTGATTTCTTAACCAATTTCAATACAGTATGGCTATTACCATTGTTCAGATTTATTTCCTGGCTTAATGTCCTATTTTAAATTTTAATTTCAAGCCATTTTGAATTCAGTTCAGAAAGCATGTTCATTACATTACAGAAATTTTGTCATTATCTGAGGTATAATCCAGCTTTTCAGCCACACAGCCTGCTTTTCCCATTATTTAAGAAAAACACGTAAAGAAAAAAAATAGAAAAACCCTCTGAAGTTTATTTAAATGTAACTTTTTTCTCAGGGATTGTTTGCCTTATTTAAGTTGATGTTCTTTAGTTTTGGCTATTACAAGCTCCAAGGTATTCTCCATAGAAGAATATTAAATATATGTGTCTGGCTGTCTCAGTCACTCACGGCTGAGTGTGACTTGGCTGAAGACTCAGGGGAAAGCAGAATCAGAATATCCTGAGCTGGAAGTGACCCACAAGGATCATTCCAGTCCAGCTCCTGGCCATTCACAGGACACCCCAACAACCCCACCAAGGCTGAGGACACTGTCCTCAGAGCCCCACTGACACCCTGCCCTGCTCATGCCTCAAACTCGACAACGTCACTTGCAGTTGTACCCAGGCTCCCAGTGTGAGGCAGGAGCCTTCAGGACCTGTTCCCCCAGTTTCAAACTCACAATTTAACCCAACATCTCAAAGGAATTCCTACTCCTGGCTGTGAGATGCAATGTGGCAATGAGGAGAAAACCCGCCCCGATGGGCTGTTTTGGAATGACCAATCCCTTGTGCTCAGGGCAGCCAATTTCATGCACAGAGCACTTTGTCTCTACTGGATTACAGCACCCAAACCAGCCTGATCTTCTTCCAAACTCAAATGCATGTGGCGACAGACAGTTTTTAAGAATCCCCAAAAAGAAGCCAAACATTTTGCTTCAAGTAAGGCATAGGATTTATGGCCGAGATAAAGTCTTTCACTTTTGTGGGAACTCAGAGCTCACCAGCTCACCGCAGTGTGAGGGAACTGCAGGAACACAAATTTTTGGATAAATCACTGTGATCTGTCTCTCACCAGGCAGCTCTCCCTCACCCAGCACATAATAACACATCAGACATTCCTTTTTTATTCCCCAGGACATTCTGAAGCCAATCAGCCCATTGCACAGACTAATGAGAGATGAAGGAACAACCTGAGAGGTAGAAAACCTGAAACAATGATTTTGCCATATCTTCATATTTTAAATGAAAGGAGTGAACACACAGTGTTGAGAAAAATTTTATTGACAAAAGCAAAATTTTAGATGAATAATGACTGAATCCAGAAGCCCTGATGTGATGGCACACTGCTTTTGAGCATGCACAGTTAAATGTACTCCTGCTATTAAGAGTCTCAAAACTCAAGTTTTTCTCACCCACTCACAGTGTGCTTGCAAAAATCTGACTGTTTCACTATACCACCTCTGTTGATGGGACCTCAGGAGCTTGTGGTAGCTCATCCATTACGATTTAAGCAGTAACACATCAGAGTAGGGATCTAATCAATTATTCTTGCATTGGAACACCCACCAGCAGGAGGGAGGATATCTCAGACCTATTGATCTCAACACACTTAATGCATTTTATCTGTTTGAATGAGGGTTTTTACAGATTATAAGATGGTGTCCAAGATGCTCTTTGCTGGTACCCACTGAAATGAAGTGCTCCATCAGTTTTTCAGTTGCCTTGGGGCTCCAGGAAAACAGTTTGGATTAATTCTCTTTCAAATAAGGGTGTGTGTGTGTAAAAACTTCATTCTTCCACCTCCTATATACCAGAAGGCCACAATCTAGCTCAAAAGAGACAGCAAGCAACTGGAAAAGTAATCTCCTACCCCTCAGCAACACATAGGAGCCTTACATTCCATTTTTGGACCTTTTAACAGTGGGTGAGAGTTTCCTCTGAAGTGGTCCAGCTGGCTATAGGGACAGCAAACTGCACCTCCAAAGCTTGTCCCCCACCAGACTCCTAATTCACAGAAATAAAAGGAATAGCATAGTTAAAAATCCTGTTGCTTGAATACTTTCACTTGGTGCAGAAAAATCTTCAGTATTTTTCCCAAATTTAAATCCTGATTTGTCTCTTGCCAACTACTTCAAAGCGAGCTCCTTATTGCAAAAAATCAGGAACTGTGAAAAAGATTTCATAGAAACTTATCCTGCCTATCCAAAACAGCTCAAGTAATTGAACTATTTTCTCCCTAGAATCTGCCAAGGCAAATAGTCTGTACCATAGCATAATGATCCACATCTCAGACTAGAATGAAACTGAGATGAGAACAGAAAAGAGAGAAAATTGATATGGTCCAATTACAGTAGCTCTAAAGAAAAGGAACAAATAACCACGATATTATATTTACAGCATTAAATATGCTTTAATGTAGGAAACCATGTCTTAAGAGGATCCTCTGCTCAGACCTATGTAATATAAGCCATCAAACTTCCCTTTGAATTCTTACTTATGGTCCTAATGAAGAGCTCTGACTTAAGGGCACAACCTGTGCCAGGATAAAACCTTTTGGGCTCTGTTTTGACTAGAAACCACAGAATCCTATCGTTTCTCTTGAAAGCTTGTTATCAGGGCTATTCCAAGTTGGATTAAAAGTGTGCTTTCCTTCTTAACATTTGCCTGTTCCATCTTGCAGCTACTGTCTCCTGCAAACCCCTGCTTAGTTTTGGCACAGAATAAAATTAAAAAAAGAAAAAAAATAGAAAAAGAATCCTGTAAATAATGAACCCTTGCATATAAAACGCACATCCCCTGACCACGTCACGTTGTGAATGGATTTTTGTTGGCTTTTGCCACGTGTTGTATTAGTTCCAAATCATATTGTAGGTTAAGTTATAATTTATAATGTTACATGAGATTGTATGATATGAAATTGTCTTGGGTGAAAAATCAAGGGGAAAATGTATATTGAGAGGTTTTGCCGGGATGGTTGTGAATCAAGGGTTAAAAATAATTAAAAGTTGATATCATAGCTAGCAAGGTAGAAGCAAGAAACTAAGGTTTAATTATTAGCATATAGGTATAGTTGAAGCAGTTAGAGTGAAGACAATCTATCATGTGTTCGACTCGGTTATGTTCTTAGAAGCAACATGGAGGACATTTAACATTGTACAACAGCAGGAACCGAAGAACACACCTGGCCTCCAAGATAGTTGGAGCCAAGGGATGAGGCCTGGATCGTGACCAAGAGTCAGGAAGCCCTGGCAGTGGGACAAAGTAAAGAAGAAGATGTCTGACTTCATCTTCAAGAGACCACCGACCCAAATTAAAGGAAGAACTGCGCAACCATAATGAACATTCAGCTCATTTTAATACGGAGTGGGGATGGGTGATGCATATGTATAGGCATCGCAGGTGACTTAGATGAGTATGTAAGACCTTTGTGAATATAAGGAAAGTCAATGCTTTAGAGATTCGCAGCTTTCTTTGGAAACTATTCCCCTGCTGCCCGATATCGTAATAAAACATATCACTTTCTAACTTTAACTGTTGGAGAGTTTTGTCCATTACGAGTTGAATATCAATATTAGATTGATATTCATATTTTATTTAATAAATCAGTTGGTTTGTTGCGGTTTGTGAGGACAGTTCTGTGGGGTTCGGCAGGGCAGAGCGAGGGATAATGTATATAGGGAGGTTTTGCTGGGGCGGTTGGATTGCTGGGGTTTGTGAGGGCAGCTCTGTGGGGTTCGGCAGGGCAGAGCGAGCTGCTGCAGGCCGGAACCCAGAGCCGCCGCCATTACAGGGATACGGGACCCGACCAATGAGAGCCCCGATCGCCTCAGGGACAAAAAGCGCGGGAACCCCAGATGATTGACACGGGGCGTGGCTATGTAAATACACTCATTAATATTCATAAGCCCATGTATATAAAAGGCAGAGCTGCCATTTTACGAATGAGCCTCTTGCACCCCGGTAAGATCACAGCGCTGCCCCGTTTTGCTTTGTGTATGATTTTAGCGTTCTCAATAAATTTTAATAGTTCATATCCATCATGGGTCTCAGCCGTTTATAAGAGTGAGAAGAAGCTTTGCTCAGTATCTCTCTCTCAGGCTGCACACTACTTCTGGAGGCCTTGATGCTCTCCACAACTAAACCCGAAGCACTTTTACTCCCCAGCAGAGCAGGCATGGCTGTCAGCCCCTGTAAAGCAGCATCACGACAACACGTGTTTTATCCACACAGAAGTACACAATGCAGCCTCGGTGAAGTGCAGCATTATGTAAGAAGGAGACTACAAGAGTCTAGAAGAGAGCATGCACCTCTCTGAGCAGGGGACAGGGGAAACAACAAGGCCTGGGTTCCAAAATACAGTTTTCCACACAAAATGCAGCTCAAAGACCCACAGCTCTACATGGAATAAGGGGTTTGAAGCAACCTGCAATCACTGCACCCCAGGCTAGCGGGGAGCAAGCCCGGGTCCCCAAAATGCCAGGCTCTGGCAAGGAGGATCCAGAGTGGCCTGCGCTGCTGCCATTCCCTCCTGCAAGGGAGAAAACACTCGGGGCTTTCTGCAGGCAGAGTGCAGCTCTCCTGCTCTGTTCCAGCCCTAATCCCACTGGAACACGTGTGCTATGGGCTTCCCCCCGTGCCACCCTGCCCTGGCCATCTCCTCTGACAGCCCTGGCTGTGCTCACAGGCTGCAGCCTTGCTCTGACCATAAACAACCCCTCTTCTGCCCTCCCCTCGGCTTCCCCTAATGATCTCTCTTCTTCTGCCACACTCTGCAAGTGTTATTGCGAATAAAATTCACACAAAGACACTCCCCAACCCCATCAAGCCCCCTTCGACTCTCATTCTAACATCTTACACAAGAAATGCTCTTTGGCCCAAGAATGCCACAAATCAATAAGCACTGTTTGAGCTGGGTGTCTGTAGTGTTTCATGTAGGCTGTAGCAACTTAGAACTGTAAAGAATGAGCTGGGGCTGTTTTGTCACCATTTATTATGTTGATTGTGTATTTATTCCTTGAAGCAGGATTCTGCTTAATGTTCTGTGCTTTGAAAAAGCCTGGCAGCTGGCGTAAATGAGTTATAGACCCATTTGCCACCAAATCAAAGCCCACAGCCAGATCAAAGCCAGATTAAAAAAAAAACCATTTTTCTGTCACAGACTGGATGGTTTCTTCTCTGCCCTGTAAATAAAATTGATATTATTTCATCCAACTTCTATTTTCTCCTGATCAAAATATGATTATGTCTAATGCTATCCTGTCCAGGGCACTGAAGTTATACGAGATGTGAAAGCTTATTGATGTATTCAATTACTGGATGCTGCTCCATTGTCTGCTGAGCAGAGATGCTCAGTTATCGGTTCTTTAGAGCTGTACATTTCTGCCTAACAAAGTCATAACTCCCACAATTACCTGCCTGATGGATGGAAAACAGAAATATCTCATGAGTCCAATGCTGTTATCGGCTCTTCTCCATCTCTAAAATTGCTTTATATTAATGAGATTAGGGCTGTGAAAGAGGTGGCACAAGATTTAATTATTTATATTTTTCCTCCCGTGGTAGCAACACGCTCATGTTTCTTGATCTGCATAAGGGTTTTTCTATAGTACAGCATTTCCCCAGTAAGAACTAGATGAAATGTGAAAAGCAATGAAACATAACCTTTCTAAAGGCTTATGTAACTAAAGCTTGCACCTGTATGTCCCTACCATCGAGACATCTAGCTCTTACACCACGATAGTTGTCACAAGACCCCTCAGCAGAACCTGCACTGAAAATACAAAAATGACACCACTGCATTTAATTAGGCTGAAACATGGAGTAATTCTCAGGAGCTGGGTGCATCGACGGCAGGTAGTCACACTGTTTATAAACATCCTGAAAATCAGTGACATTTTTCTCCCTGTAGCTTTCCAGCAACAACTGTCCGTGCTTTATAACACTACTGAGTAATGAGTTGGCATATGCAAAATCCTGGTCTCCAAATGCCAGTGCACTCTCACCTATACTTTTTCCCCAGGAAATCTAGTTGGAGTCTGTATACAATTGCTGGTAGTGTATTTTTACCTTTTCCTTAGGCTTGCAAGATATTTTTTCATCAAATAGAGACGCTTTCTCTTACTACAATTTACTGTGACGAGAGGCAAGGAGAGGTATTTTCCACAGGGTTGTTCTGGGATGTTATCCCTGCAGTAAGCACTCAGATTTTAATATAAACAATATAGCTGTGATGCAGTACAACTGCCCTAAAGCCTGTTGAGGCTGGTTCTGTGTTTATTATTTGTGCTACACAAAAAAGCATTTTGGCTTTATCATTGCTAAACACAGCAAGTTTCAATCCCACAAGGAAGAAGATACCGTGAGAGTCAAGCACAGTGAAGATGACTCTGTATGTATAGCAACCAGAAAAGATTCTGGTCCAAACTAGGCTGCTTAGAAATGTTGGTGCTCCCTGAAGCATGCAGCAAAATATTTGACCAAGTGAGAGATTAAATTTTCCCTCCTACACACTTAGAGAGAGGTGATCTCGACATGGTCCAGCCCAGGGTGCAGTTTGATGCTCAGGCTCCCTCGGCACCTTGGCAGTGATTAGATCATTCAGCAGCTCTTTTTGGCACTCCTGACTGCCTATTCATGCAATTGGTGACATTTAATTCATCATCCTCAGCTCCCGGGAGGTGGAATTATGGAGCTCTTCAGAAGTGACCGCACAGCCCTGGGTCCCTCCCACCTGCTTGTCTCCCTCTCCAGCTGGGCGTCTTTCAGACAAAAAGGGTTAAAGTGTCACTGCCACACAGATGATTTCCAGCACTATCTCTTCCTCCCAGCTCATCATTCTGTAGCAGTCTGACTGCTGTCAGCCTCCTTTATTATATATAGTAGATGACAGGAGTAATCTTTAGTTCAGAGATGACAGTTTGTTTTATAAAAATCTGAGAATGATGTAAGCAGTATTACTTGACATCACAGGCCCCCAGCTTGAGGTAACTCATACCACTGCCAGCGAGAAACACACCTTCCCTTCAGACCCTACATTTATTTGGGGTATCATTTATTAGAATGCAGCATTTTTGCCAGTATTCCTCCTGTTGAACATTTAAAGAGGGAGATCTGTTACACTTAAAAATCTATACTGCATTTCATACTGAAAGGCAAATAGACATTTTTCAGATCGGTTTAAGCAGTATAGATAAAATCCTGGGACGACAGCTTTGAACGCCAGACATCTGCATTTATTTACTGATTAATCTCTTTACACTTAGACTTTTCTCCATATCTTAAATCTTGTTCCTTCTTCACTCAGGAACCTGTAACTCTACTGTAAGAAACTGAGAACCAAGATAACTCATCAGTATTTGTTTAGAAAGCATATGTTAGCATGTGAAGTGGAACTACTTATGACATTTTCAAAAAGCTATGAATAATCACATATCGTTAAAAGTGTTGATTGAGATAGTGCTTCGCCATGACATTTTTAATCTGTGGCATAAGTAAATGCAGAATTTCCCTAGCAAAAGGAAAAAAATCAGAGTATCATACTCCAAAGTCTTCTGTCTACTGTATCCTAGATGTAAAATAAAGGAGGGAGTTGCTGGCAAACCCAACAGCAAAACTTCCAGTGATTTCAGTAGGAACAGGTTTACTGCAGCTGTGGTAATTTCTTTTTAAAAAAAGGAGTTTTTTTAAAGGCATGTTGCCCTTGGAAGGGAGATCAAGGCTTCCTTTCCATTCACACATGGAATCTTTGGGTACCTTTACACTCTCAACATTAAAAAGCTGCTTTACTTGCTAAATTCAGAACGTCAGCCTACTCTTTGTTGAGAAGGTGAAACAGTAGTTTCAGGTAATGTACGTGCTGGGAATAAATCCACTTATTTAGAGAAACTGTTAAGACCCAGGAGTGTGAGAAACAGAAAGAATAAAATTTAGCCAGCACAAGGCAGGGGAGAACTGGAGCACCAGAGCAAGCTCCTCATATGCCATGTGGTGGAAGCTGATGGATTTATCACCTATGCAGACATCACATACCACGGATGAACTCAGTATTCTGAGCTGCCATTTCAAACAGACCTGATAGACACCAAGATCCTATCTATTTCCAAACATGTCTACTCTAAACAGGAAACCACTACTACCTGGGAAGAGACAGTAATTTCTGAGCTGTTTCCTTAGTGACCAACAGGAATGAAATAAAACACATTGTACAGAACAGTGTTTCATATCGTGAACGCCAGGCAGCAGTACTTTGGGAAAGTTTAATTCCTGTAAAGCTAAACTGACTATTTCAAAATTACTAACTGCTAACAGGGATGCTGCAGGTGCTGGTAACACTTCTGAAAGTAATATGCTAAACTATATTCCACCAGATTGTAATCTAGTTGGAAGTACTGTAGGCTGGATTTTATTGCTGAAGCTCATGTGCTCCTCCACCACACTCAAAGAAACTGCCAGATATCCCTGCCCTATTCTCCTAGGCCTGAAAATATTTATGGTAGAAGCACACACCCTTATTCTCCATGAGACAGCAGCATCACTGCAATGAGAACACAATATTGGTCAAACAAAAGGGGTCCACCAGACCTTCACAGAGCATTCAGTTTGGACTTAAAGAAAAGACACTGTTTCTCACCAGGATTTCTGGGTAACTTCCACAGGAAACTTTAGTCCTGGAACACAACTAATAAACTTTATCCACCTGGAAAAGTCTGCCAAAATCACAAGCAACTGAAAACAGGCTGCACAGTATTCCTCGTGGCTGACCAATGTTTCCAATGTCACTCTTTTCATCCTGCCTAGGACTAATTCATTTTACTAAATACTAATTTTACTAAATACTAATTTATGTATTTTAAGAAAACTCCTCTAAGTATTTGTCAGTGTTATGCATTTACCCATCTGATGGTTCAGGCAAGAGTGCCCCAAAACTGGCACTGTTATTAAGAAGCAGAATTTCCATATTAAATTCTGTACTCTAAATTTTTGAGCCATTTGACTTGTTGGTTATATTTGAAAGCCAGTAGCACAGTTACAGATGTGCCTGGTTCTGAGAAGGTGCAAGATATCACAATATCTTGAGGTGAATAAGAAATGAGGAATGCACACACTGAAATAGATTCTAGCCAATGTTTTCTATGTGCCATTTATTTCAGACCTGATGCAAAATTCACTGAATTCAAAAGAATTGTATTCATTATATTTGGATAAAGCCATTATTCATGAAATGTACTTCTGCTTCTGAGCATGCTCTGATTAAACACAAAAATACATCCACATCTCACAAGGAACAAATAGTCAAAGCAAACAATTTACAAGCTTTATTTACAAGATCTATGCAGTCAACTCCTAGGAATATATAACTCCTTTGCTGCAATCAGGGTCAACTCTCACATCAGAGGGACGGAACACTAAGAGGAAATTGGGAGTGAATGAATTTTCATTGCATGCTTTAGCCAGAAACTAGCTGGACAGAAGTTCATTTGCTTAAGTTTATTTTGTGGTGCTGCAGGAAATAGGTAGGTTTTGGACAGAGGAATCTGAGCTTTAAAAAGCTGTACCACCTCAATTTCTTCCCTTCTCACAAAAATTCATTTTTTTCTTTTTTTCCCCCAGAACACTGCTAAAAAGCAAACACAACTGAGCTTCCACTTTGACACCTGGAAGCATAGGAAGAACATAAACACCAAATAAACAGCCATGTTGTGTAGAACAGCATCCACAGGGCTTCAAGCAACTAGTGCCCAGCGCTGGCAGCAAAGAATCACACAGCCTTGCCCTGCCATGTCCAAAATGACTGATAATTGCCTCCTGCAAAAGCATTTCAGTTCCACAGAAATGCTCTCCAAGCTGCTGAGGGAATGTGGGTGTGTGGCTGCCTGGAGCTGGAGCCCCCCACACAGACCCTCTCCTTTCCTCACACACTTTATGGGGTTGTTCTCCACTGGCAACTGCTTTTCAGAGCTTCTGGCTTTTGTGAGTTTTGAGCATAGTCATTAAAAACTTGGACTAAAGCTATGCCCTTCTGCCAAGCAGATCTGTGTGTGAGGACAGGGTCATTGGTGGAAAAACCAATGTTTGTTTTGAAAAACCAACCTTTCAAGCTTTTATTGCCCAGTGAATTATTCAAATATCAGATATCAAATAGTTCAACAGAATACAGGTGGAACTTTATTCCTATTTACATTAGGGCTACTCCTCTTGTAGCTTAAGCCAGAGGTGAAATCTGAAACTTCTGGATTTGTTTACTGGCTGAAAGGAACATGTAGAGGTTGGTTTTGTCCCTAGAAAACAGTCAGATAAAATGGTTGAATGAATATCGTTATAACTCCATTCTTACCTAACTGCAGAAAGCAGCATGACTACCTGGCTTATTCAGATTAATTTTGGAAGTGTAAAGTTTTATTTCTGCAATAGCATGCAATGTAATATTGTTTAATGCTGTAAAATAGCATTCCCAAGGTGCTGAATTATTATCAGCTACACCTTTTGCAAATTTAACCTAACTTGCACTAGAAATTTTACTGAGAGGCAAAACTCATTAGCAATTAAATATTGTCCCAGAAGTAATTAACAATATTAATGATAACAACAAAGAGTACAATTACAGTTCCTGAATGTCCAGTCTGCAGCAATAAAAATATGCCATAGAAATAGAATATGGAAAATTGCTGGTTTTCAGAAATAGCTGAAGAGATTTGTTAACACAATAATAACATTTCTTTTAACTCCCTTAAAATGAAATAAAAGCTGAAATATTTTTCAAAAACAGAGTTCATCAGCAGCACCTGCCAATGCACTTCATTTCTGTATGACAAATTCATAGGCAGGAAATCTTTAAACTCATTTAACTTTACAATATTAACAAAATAAGGGCTGAACTCATGTCAGATCTGAAAAAAACCAATCTAAATCTGGTTCAAGTTCAGAGAAACAATCACATTTGATTTGTTTGCACTGAAATATTGCCTTTGACTCAACTCTCTTGTGGTGTAGGTGGTCATAAATTTTAAGCCTCAGGAGGTTTTTATGGTGTCATCCTTTTTAAACACCGATATTCTGCTTTGCAGTACTTTACCCCAAAGTCTCACAAGCCTAACCACAGTCAGTTTGAGGGGATGCTGTTCTTAAAACGAGCCTCTATTAAAATTCCTTGCAACTGGATCACACAGTATTTGGCAGTATCAGCAATAACCATTAAACCCAGCCAAAAACCTTCTGACAGAAATGGGGAGTTTTGACCAGAGCGAATATTTATGAGATGTGTGCAGTTTTCTTTTAAAGAAGCTTTCCTTGGAGAGAGAACTTCTCCTGATTGCTTTTGGTTTACAAAAACAAGAAGTTGACATTTTCTGCAGGAAGTACAGCATTTTCTGATTAGCTCTAATAGCCACTTTTGGGAGCTGCTGCAATTTATCCCAGCATTTGAAGTAGCTGAGTGTCATTAATTGCTATTCACCAGGGTATTCAAGGCACTTGGTACCTGGTAAAGATGGGAGCTAGAAATCAAACTGCAGGCCAGGGCTGAGCAAAACACTTCAGCACATGGATGAGGGCTGAGCTGAACACAAATTCTGCAAACTGTTGACCTGGAACTGTGTTTTATAAACTCTGAAAGATGTGTCAGACCAGTGCTAGTTTAATAATGATAGCAAAACAAGTGCCCATTATTTGATTTTCTAGTTTCAAAAGGAAAGACTCATTCTCATACATAAAGTTTCCTGCTGTAAAGTTTTGCAATTTTTTTCGCCTGTATCACTGTCTTTTCTCTCTTCATATTTCTCAAAAATGCTCCCTCCAAACTAAATATATCTCAGGGTTATATTAAAAACACATGATCTTGTTACACTGATAAACCAGATCTTGATAATGCCAAAGCTACAGTAATATGTAATTCTTGTCAAAAGAGTCACTTACTTCATTTCCCTTACTCAGAGATGTGCTCTCTAAGTCAGTTTCTGATGGAAACAAATGAAGGCAATGATTTGTCTTGAATAATAAAGCACCTGCAGCTGTTTGCAGCATTTAGAATGATGGCTTATCATTAGCAGAAACCCTTAGATGTTCCCAGCACCCTACATGCCTTGCAGGTAGGACACCAGGATCTGTCATTTACTTCACTTTCTCATCATTTCCCAGTAACAAGAACATCAAGGATGCAGCACATACATGACCTGCCTAGGCATCTGGATTTGCTTTAGATACTGACCTCTGAGTAAGTCCCCTCTGCCCCCCAAATGTCAATAGGAAAGATTTTCTTAGACTTGAATAATGTAGAATCTATAAAGCAAGTCTTCTTTCTGGGTCTGTGGTGGGAGCTGCTCTGTAGCTGGGCAGAGGTAAATGGTAAATGCTAAACCCAGCAAGGATTTAAAGGCAATGGTGCACTCAGGTATTCCCCAGGCTGGCACAGCTTTGAAGACCAACTGTCAGGCTTGTCTGTCTTTGTCGTTAGCAGTCCCAGGGAGGTAAAACCTACACACAAATTCCTGTGCAGACTGAGCACAAAGCAGCAATAAAGCTGTGGAAATGGCTGTGGGGCTGTGCCAGCCAGCTGATACGGGAACTGGAAGCAGCTTTTACAGTGGAGTCATACAGCAAGCAACTCAACTTCATTCAAAATAGATTAACTCATTACAGAGAATAGGAGAACAAACTGCACAGGAATGACTGAGGGATTTTCAAGGGAGTTAATGCACTCTAAACCACCACGGCACGAAGCTCCTGTATAAGTAGAAAGGATGAATTTGTAGCAGTATAATTTACAATTTAGGAAGTTCAAATAATTACACATGAATCGCTAAAATATTCATTAAGGGAAAATCCCTTTACTTTATAGAATAGCTGTAGTTTTTCAGCTGTTCCACAAACACAGCCAGGTGAAACAGTTCCTTGTCACCACCATTAAAATCACTGGTGATCTCCTAAGAAATAAAATCCCCACCCAGT
The DNA here is from genome assembly GCA_013400515.1 of Erpornis zantholeuca. NCBI lineage: Eukaryota > Metazoa > Chordata > Aves > Passeriformes > Timaliidae > Erpornis > Erpornis zantholeuca. The sequence continues at coordinate 381,847 of VZTN01025902.1, read as the reverse complement.
TATTAGTGTTTCACATGGTTGTGACTTTGAGTCAGCATTTTCTCCAGCTACAAACTCACAAATTGCAGCTCCAGTGCAAAGTTAGTACTAGATCAGTTACTATAATTAACAAGATCAATAATAGGCTAACAGTAATGCATTTTTTCCTCCTGGGATAAACTGTGCTGCATTCACAGAGCCCTAAACTCCAACAGAGATGAACAAGCAGCACTAACATCAAGATGACTCGGAGCACTAGGGCAGGCACAGAAGGGCTTTTCTGCAAATACTTACAGGATTCCCTTTCCCATCTCAGTCTGACATCCCGGTTTTGCTTAGGATGGACAGTTGTCAGAGCACAAAAATTAACAGGGCCCATTTTCCCTGCGGTCTCACACAGCCATGCCCTGGTCTCTGAAGTGCCACGGGGAAAGAGAGAAAGGCTTGAGGAAAAGCATCAGGGTGAACAAGCTCTGCTAAGCCCTCTGGAATTGCTGTGGGAAAGTCTGCCCTTCCTCATGGGGACCCCTGCAGTAGTTTGAAGCCAGTGGCTAACCTATCATCTAATGGCTATTGAAATGAGAGCAGAAAGGACAAGAAAAGCAGAGAGAGGAAGAGATTATTTCAGAAGCTTTGCTCTCACTAACAAGGGTTTTCTCCTTTATGGAAAGCATTATGGTGATCTCGGGTTTCTAACACAACTGGAGCTTTCTGCACAACCTTCCAGACTGCAGTTTGGGTTTATTCCCATGCAGTTTCACATGTCTTTGACACGACCTTGAGCACTGTCATTCTGCAGCAGCCTAGTTTTGGGAATTGGCTTGGCTGAAGTTCACCATCTGCAAGGCGTTTCTCAATTTCCTTGCACAAGCCTCCCTCAGCCTGTGTGCTGAGGTTAGTTACCAAACACACACAAGCCTTACAGTCCTCACATAGTTGCCTTGCCCCCCCCCAAAGGCCTTTTCTCATGCATTAAAGCTCTTTTAAGAATGTTTTCCTGAGATGCAAAAGCACTGCTTTGATGAGGAAAAACAAGAGCTCATGGGTCATGCCCAGAGGCTGCGCTACTCCATCCCTGGGCAGCCTCACAAGCTCACTGTGCCAAGTGAATCAGCACCAATAATTAGACAACAGCAATGGCTTTGCTCTCATCCAGGGCAGGACACCCCAGCCCATGTTGAGTTTATCCTGACAGAGAGCACCCTTCAAAGCAGTGCTGCAGACATGAATCGTGCATCTCTTTCCAGTCCTCCACCAGTGTTTCATCCAAGCACAGACACATCCCATAGGACTGTCTGTTAAAAAACCCTGATTTTTCTGAACCAATGTAACAGCAACCAGACAGAAATAGTGGGGTGGAGAAGAGTCCTGTACTTGTCCCACTGCAGCCACAGCACAGCGGGGCAGAATTCCATCCTTTAAGGACAATACAACCATTATGTGGGCAGGAGTTCAGGATATACTGGAAAATAACCACATGGGGAAAAAACAGTTCAAGCGCTACATTTGTAAACATTTTCTGGCATCTAGAACCCAGTGAAACCTCATCACAATTCATGTAGTCACGCCAGAAGCTAATCATCACCCTCACTATTATTTTTAGTGGTTCCCAAGTGATGACTGTGCATGAGCAACATAGAAATAAAGTTCTGAATTATTTATGGTGCTCAAAGCACCTCAACAAAAATGCTGGCGCTTCTTGTGTTCATGCTGACTCCTGGATTAGGAGCAAAGAGTGGAAATTAGGATTAGGAGCAGCAAGTGGAAAAAAGTCAGGACAGAAGTTACAATCCAGTTTTCTTTTCTTTGAATATGTTTTATTTTTCATACATCAAGATTCACACACCAGGCTTCGTGAGATCTGCACTCAGTTTCCAGTTCTTCTAGAAATCTAATACAGCTGTGATCAGGACATTTTATTTCTCTATGACTCAGCTTGCCATATATGAGAAGGAAGCTAATTTTCAAAATATATCACTAAGAATAAATGAGTAACATTTTAATTGCCTGGATATTATTGTGCTGGTCTATGTGAGCAGAAAAATAACTCAAGACAGTGTTCATGTAGAAAAGGTTGTAAGACAAATAAGCTTTCTAGATCAAAGCAAGCAAATCTAATTTCAAATCAGAAACGGTTTTTATATTTATTTAATTATCTTGCCATCAATGCTTTAACTATTTTTTTTTCCCCAGAGGGGGGATGTTCAGCTTCCTGGAGTGATTCTACAGATGCATCTTTTAAGCCTTAATTTCTCTGAATGAACCAGCCAATTTCAGGGCTAAATAATATGGTTACAATTGTCATTCATTCAGAAAAGCAATTTAATTTTGATCAGGACCTACCCCATAGCTTTGAATTCAAATTAAGATAGGCCACAGATTCTGCATGCAGTTACTGCTAAAATGGAAGAGATCTTGTTGCCCACAAGAGACGTGTGGACTCTTACTGTGCCAAAAATTTGTGTCAGATAGATAGTACTTGAAACACAATTCTCATTAAAATGGATTGTAGCATTCATGTTCTGGAAACACAAAGAATAGAGACTAATGGATTAATCCATGGAGAGTGCCACAATGATCTTTACCATGTCCTTGGTAGAACAGCCTTCCCACAATCCTCTTTCCTTCATTCAACTTGTAACAAACAAGATGCTCTAGCTGAAAAGAATTCACTGAAATCAAAGCATCCAAAAATCCTAAACATGCTTCCATCCAGCAGTATGGTGTGAAATAGGTAATGATGCTTTTGGCTTTGTTCCAGTAAATCCAAAACCACCTTATCTTTTAATACCTTCCGGTAAGAAAATCTACATCTGAAAAATACATTTCCAATATCTGTATTAGGTGTATTTTAATAAAAGTACACCATAAAAATAAAAAGCCTGCACCAATGAAAAGCCTCACTTGCATAATATTAAACATCTGTGATTAGATGGAATCAAATTTCATTCTTTCCAACTGTAGTGATTTTTAAAAAAATAATTTCAAGTGATAGCATTTATCATCATGTACCTTTCTGAAAGAGAATACACTGACTGGTTCACTGTATTTTAAAGCTCCTGTGATAAAGGCAGGAATTAGACATTTGCATGTGAAAAGTTCTGCAGAGGAATGCTCTTACTTATGCCAGTAATTCTGTGATTGTCAGCCCAGTGACCTCTGAATAGGCATTATACACATCTCTACTACCTCAACAATCATCTGTCTTAAATAAATCCATCACAGACACTAACTATATTTAGAGATCAACTCCATAAAGATCACAAAAAGGATTAAATAACCCAGCATTTTAGCAGCAGCAGAATTGACATATTGATGTAGGGCACCACTTTTGGTCCAGTGCTCCATATTTCATTGCCCCTGACCTTGGAGGTAAAAGGCAATATCTGAGCTGCTCTAAAACTGGTATTTCATCCATGTTTCTGCTTCACTGCTAGAACACAGAATTATAGGACCATAAGGAACGTGGAGAGGTCACAGGAGCGGTACAGATACAGCATCAGTCACAGGTGTCATCTGTGATCTAACGTTAACCATTTCCAAGGAGAGAGGCTCCACAACTTCACTCAGGGCTTCCCCTGGCAAACCCTCCCTGCAAGGGATGCTTTTCCTCTGCCTAACTTGTATTTGCTCTGATCACTTGTAATAGCTCCATGTTTATTCATTCCATTCTCCTTAACAACAGCTTTATGCAACTTGAGGTCTACTGGGGCAAAGCAGTACCTTTATTGTAACAAAAATTGCAGTTTTCAAACAAATATTCTGATTTCTTTTGCCCAGAAAAACAGCAAGCTACAGTAATTAATTTTCAAAGTACTAAGGGCAATGAAGAACTGTTCAAAGATTGCAGCACTACAAAGGAGCAGGACTTTCCAGTGCCTTGCCTGGCAGGAGGAATACAGAATTTATCTGAGCAAATGCATCTTTAAAAGAAGAAGTAAGATCACAAAGTCCTGTTGACTTTTCTGTAGAGATGGAATTAATTAACTAATTGCATCAAAAGGAATTGGAGTTCCTGCCCATCTTTCCTTGCCAGTTGTGACTTTTGAGAAGAAGCCAGGCAGGAATAGACAGCTGGGTGCAGCACTACACAAATCCTGCCAACCTTTGCGTTGTTGCTGCTGCCACCAGTGCTTTGTTGGGTGACAATACAGCACTTGGAGTTGAGGGTGTACTGTGGGGGAGGAGGGCTCTGCTCCACCATAGCATGAAGTCAAAAGGAAGCTCAGTTCCTGAAGATTGAAAGTCTATCCAAACTACCCAACAAGATTTTGCCAGGAGGTTTTTTATTGCACTGCTCACACCTTTCCATATAGATGATAAATAAGATTTTACCCCTAATGTTACACCATTGTTCAAAAGCATACACCGCTTTGAAAAGAAACATTAGAGCCCATCCTCTTCTATTTATTTTTGAGAGAGTGAATTTTAGTTGAGGACACTTCTGTGTGCAGCACAAGACAAGGAATCACAGCCCCAAATAGGGGTTTTATAATTTAGAACTGTTCCACATGGCTGCCCATTCAATACCTATAATTCATTATCTTATCCCAGCCCTGCTCGCTCACTGTCATTTTCCTCGTATGGGTTGGATTTAATTTGAAATTGTATTTCAGTGGTTACTAGCAGCATTTAAATATGAATCTATAGAAGTTTGGTTAATTAATAGTTCAATTAATAGTTCTTATGTCTGTGTAATCTGAAGGCCCAATTCCATCCCAACACCTGTTTTGTATTTAACAGCAGGTCACAGCCACAAAGGCTGAGGTAATACCAGCATAAAACAAAATACTGTGTGAATGTCCTCCCTCCATTGAACTACTAGCAGATGAACTATTAATCCCATGATGAAATTAATGGAGCGCTTCTATGATTTTACAAAAAAAACCCCAAAACCCAAATGGCCTTTTCTTTATGTTCATAATTTGCTCTCTTTTACATTTCATTAACAATGCAGAATTATTATGTGTCTTGACTTGGTCTGATACTACTCAAACCCCAAACAACCTTCTTAACATCTGGACCATATATTCCCTTAATAGTGAATTTTCCTGAAAAAAGTTTCCACTAGAGTTTCATAGATCTCATAGAAATTGCTGTATAAACTTGGACAGCCAACACCACAGCAAGTTAAAGAATGGGTAAAACTAATTTGGTTTCTGGTTATTTTAGTTTCTCATTAACTCAAGAACAGGAGAATGATTTAGTCTTGACTAACCCTCCCCAGTGAGTGTTCCTGGTGTGTGAGGGAAGGATACTGCAGAGTTTTCTGTCCTGGCAGGTACTGGAGCTCAAAGGATCAGTCTGACCTTAAGATTTTGACACATCTTCTCACTCTTCTGATACTCTGAGAAACACTGAATCCAAGGGATTGGAAATAATCACCCTCTCAATGAAATTATAAATACACAGAGAAAATGATGCATTGTATTTAGATATTGTTATTGTATTTGTCTGTATACATACAAATAAAATTACAATCCACCACGCCAGAGGAAGAACACCTAAAACAAAAACCTGATGACACTCCCCCAACATCTGTTCCTGTTAGTTACATGAGAGCTGACACACTGAATGTTTGTCCATGCTGAGACATATACCACCACTCTTGTCTTAAAAAAGAGTGCAAGAAGTGGATGAAACTTAACCTCAGCAAAGCACCTAATCAAAACAGTGAATTTCAATCTAAATTGAAATAGCCAATCCAGCTAAAATACACAAGAAGATTGAATTATCATGCAAACACCATACCTGTAGACTGTATATATATATATATATGACAAATTCAGAAAGAATAAAGCCAAGGTTCTTCTGAAATGAAAATTGAGAAAACTGGTGTGAGTCTGAAGCAAGTTCTTGCCAATTTCTGTCCATCTGTGGGATTCATTATGGGCAAAAATGCCTGAGATATTCTATGTGTGACTGTGGGATGGGATGAGGAAGGTATTCTGGACCAGCAGCTCCTTAACATGTCTGCATACTGAACAATGAAGTGAAGGCTTTTTAGATTCAAGGCATTTTACATATTTTGGGGTATACCTGGAAACACAGGAATCACCTGACAAAGGCCCCACATATTTCCATTTATTGAAATAAAGTTCCAGCATTTCTAAAATATCTGAAGAGCAGAGCAGAAGGCAGCGTTGGCTTCAGAGATGTAAGACACCAGAGTAGCAGGAACTCAGGCTGACAGCTAGCTGGGCTTGCTCAGTGTTCAGAACAATGCAGTGGAAACAAAGGGAATTAAGAGCCTGGAATTGCCTTTGATTGTTATTTTCCAAATAGAGCATGAAAAAAATAACACGAAAGAGAAAAATCCATTGGGAAAGATGCAACATTATCAATTTTGGATCAAAGTCATTGTATGGCTAAAACTAAATGTAATATTTCAAACTCATGGTCAATGAAAAGAGCTCAAACACCCTTTTTGTGGTAGTTGCTCTGCTCAGGTTTTTGTTCAGTAAAATTGTACTGGTTCAGTGAGGATTTTCTAATAACCTTATTGAGGGGTTTTGCAAAAGTTACATCAAAAGGGTAACCTGACATCTAAATCAAAAAGATTCTGGAATATGGAAAAATAAAAGCTTTTTTGACAGCTTCTGTTCTGACAGACAGAAAGAAGTCAAATACCATGTATCACTCATGCCCTGCAGTCTGAATTTTAAGGCTTAAGCTTCAGCCTTCTCCCTGCCTTGCTCACCCAGCCAGGTGTGTACCAGCAGCTCCCTTTGAATGCAGCCAGGCTCAGCCTGGAGGTTTGGGGTTTAGTGTGTGCACAGCCCGTTCTGGCTCATCCCAGCACAGCAGATGCCAGTGGATCATGGCAGTCAGAACTGGAGTCTTTACAGCAAGTTTTTAACTGCTCCTTTTAATTCTATTTTTAACTAATTTTTTAAAAAATTCTTTCCACTGCAGATGGGAAGCAATTTGCACTTTTCATCAGACACTGTGGATTACCAGCTGCTTTGGTGCTCATCCCATACCCCAGTCCCTCCTGTTCAGCCACACACCTGATCCCAGCACTCACTGGGGCAGTTCTTTGAAATTGGCTGTTCAGCCTTCCTCTCTCCACTAGAAATCCTCTTTTCTGCTGTAATGACACAATAATGCATCTAAACTGGGGGAAAACCACTGGGAAAGTAGGAGCTGCAGGGCTGCTCAGACATTGCTCCTTCCTTCTTTCACTTTTCAAGTGGAAACACTTCCTTTGTAGGGATGCTGAGCCCACTGCAAAATTGTCCCAGTCCCAAAGTCTCTTTACCAGTCACAGCCAGCTCACTCAGATGGGAATGCACAATGCTACCAGTACTCCTCAAGATCAGGAAAAAAACTCTCCTTTCCCCCTCAAAAAATACCAAAAAACCAAGCAAACCAACCAAAAATAAAAAACCTACCAAGAAGAAGATACAGAGTCTCACACAGGAACACAGGAGATAAACTTCCATTTACAGCCTGAGCTAGCAAAGAGAAATCACAGTGCTAGAGCAGAATGGGAGAGGTGAACATGAGAGTTACTGTCTCAACTACACAAGGTTATAAAAGGCAACTGGCCTTTCCATTCCTTCATAAATAATATCAACAAACACTTAGTCTTTTTAAAAACTCGGTCGGTGCCCAGCAGGAAGGCAAAAGGCAGCAGCACACAGGTTAAGGTGCTGATTTAGAGCTGATTCTGATGCAGTATCAGGTACAGATTCAGTATCTGTTGCTGTCCAGTTCATGCAAACTCCTCAGGCCACACTGGCCATCATCACACTCAGACAGGAAGATAAACTCTTTATTCCACAAGGTGAGGTCTTTATTCCACTAAGCTAACTTAGATTTCAGACACCAAAATGCAAGGCAATGAAAGCATTTCCAAAGGAAAGGAAGACATCAAGTGTTTGAACTGCAGTGATCTTGTATCATTGAGAAAGGTTGGGTTTTTTAAGGGATAGAACAAAATGACAACAGCAGAGCCAATCTGAATCTTTGCAGATCTGTAAGTAGGCAGCTATAAATTGCAATATATCCTGACATTCTTTACCAAATACAACATTAAGGTGACAAATTATACTAATACAGTATGATTTCAAGGTGTATCCACATTTGCAGCATGTGTAAATTTCTCAAATAGAATCCGATGTTTGCTAATACAGTACGATCTAAGTTAATAAGATCAAATTATGTCTGATCATACTACATTAGTAAATGTCACATCAAATTAGTCATTTTCAGAATTATAATGAAGCGCAGAAAGCAACCAAAAATAACTTTTCCAACACAAGTAAGCAGTGCTGAAATTGAAAACTGATCTAAACACTAAGCCCTCAGAGAATGCTTTCTGAATGCAAGATTTGCCAATTTTTCTCCTCAGTCTCATCCCAGAGAGCTCTCATATGAGATGTAAATCATGGTCCCAGTAGAGTCTTGTCCTAATGTCACTAATAGGAACCGGAGATAAGGTCATGAACTAGGAAAAGATGGCACCCCCACTGAAAGGCTTTTAATTCAGGGGTAGTCAACTTTCAGTGGTCCAAGCAGGAAAATCCATGAAAATCACTGAACAGAATTTTGAAAGACAAAGCACCTTGAACAGGAAGTTGCTCAGTTATTAAACTTTCCTCTTTTGAAGTGTATCATCTGAACTACCATAATTAACCACACCTTGTAAGCTTTTATTTTTCTTCCCTGTTACTGAAACCTGTCAGGTGCACCACCTGTGGTATAACCTCATTTACCTGCAAATGTACAGAGTTTGGTTTCTTTGAACACAGCCAGAAAAACAAATAACCTTTTAGCTCAGGAATCCCAGAGCCTGCCCTCGGTTCCTCAGCCCAAGGTCCCTGGTCATGTGCTGGATTCCAGAGCCACAGTCATTTTTTCCCCATGTTCTTCCACCAGCTTGGAAAACTTCCTACAGATTTCCTCCCTGTCCCTTCATCTAAAGGTAGGGAAAATTTCTTGAAATGCCCACATTAAAGCTGACCTGTCTTGTGGCAAAGGCTACCCAAGTAGGGTGCCCACAGTCCCGAAGCCTACCCTAAAAATAGAAGGCTGAAGTCAGCCCTATTGAGTGCCAGGGAGGTCTCACACACAGCCTTTCCCAGAACCTTTGACAGGGATAAAAAGCCTGGCAGGTAGCAGAAAGACCAGAAATTTTAAGGAACATCCAGTGGTCCCATATTCACTGGGAACATGTGGAACATCAGGCTCTCCATAGGCCCCCATCATCTATTTAGGTGTGAGAGTACAAGAGGAAAAAAACCCCCAAAAAAACCCACTCCACAACAAAAAATCCCCAAAAAACAACCTCTCCAAAACCAAACAAAAAACCTGATTGAGAAGGAATTTTCTCCCTATGCCAATGGTTAAAGCACAGTCCAAGATTTCTCCAGGTCATTGTGTCAACTCCCAAGATACAACATTTTTTGTCCCTTTTGGTGAACTAAAAGGCACTGGAAGGGAACAAATACTTAAGAAATTTCATCTCTATCCTTACTCAATTAAAATACAACCCATGTAACCACAGCTATCTAAATCTTCTGAGTATGCCACCTTTATTCACAGCTGAATAAATTAGTGCCAGCTGCAAGCTCCAAGCCAGAACCATTATTCTGTACAGTGTTATAAAAAGTCAAGGCCAAAGTAATGGTGGAGACCTAAGTTATCAGTTCAGGTTTGGGGCTTTTAAGACAAAAAAGCACACTAAAAGAAATGTCCACTGTTGGAAGGAGGATTTCTAGCTACTTTCTCAGAAGGTGGAACATATGTTCAATATTGTGACCTGTACTGTTTAATATTAATTTTCTTGATTTAGTATACACTGGCATATGCTTCAAAGAGCATTTTTTCCCACAATGACTTTACCAGCCCCTGTTGCTCATGACTTTTGTTTATTTGCTTGATATTTGTTTCTTTTTAATCCAAGCTGTCTGCATGAATTTTAACAGAATTATGGGTGTTTACATAAGGCAGTCTGTTCAGGGACAAAGTTGTTGATCCCTAGAGAAAGCATTGTTCCTATCCTGTCTGTATTTCAGCAGATTAGGTTTAAACCAGACCTATCATCAAAATACACTCACTAGCACACAAGCTTTACATGTGTTTTAGTTTGAATGGAATAGTCATAATAGAGCAGCCTTTTGTTATTAGTAATTATGAATACTTCTGTTGGATTCTGGTATGTCAGTGGACTAGGAACCCTTTGTTGTCTTTAAACTAATGTCTACATTATTCTGTATTTTCTTCTTCTAATCCTTCCTCTATCCTAAAGGATTTTAGCAACGTTTTACTGTCATTCTGTTATGAAACTTGTTTTCCCTTGAGCATGTGGCAATTTCATTAGGTACCTGAGGATTGTGTAAAAATCAAATAACAACAGAAGCTAAGCCAAAGTAAAAAAAAAAAAAAAAAACAACCCAAACCAACATTTCTACTTAGCTCAAGACAAAAATAAAAGCACATGGGAGGAGGAGGGGAAAGAAAAAAATAAGGGAAGCATTATTTTCTGCATTGTGTTTAACTCCTTGCTGGCTGTTTTGCGGTCGATCTCAGAGGGTGATGTGCAGCGGCAGCAGCCAAGGAGCTCAGTCCTGTCGTGGTTCCTGAGCCCTTCTCCAGCCCAGGAGCAGCCCCTGGCCACTTACCTTGCCCTAGAACTGGCAACAAGGAGTGCAACTTTCAGGGGAAAACTGGTGTTTCTGTATGGAGACACAAACTCTATCCTGGGGTGATGTCTTTAACCCCACCTGCTCTACCTTTCTCACCCTTCCCTCTCAAAAATATTCCTTGGGGCTCAACTCGGCTTTAAAGGAGAGTATTGCAGGAAGTCAAGTGAAATTGCTCTGGACTAGACCTGATGACCCAGAAGACTCTAGGATCTTCTTCCAGGGTCATCATCTTAGCTACTCCCAGGAGAAAACACATCAGAGTCACATGTGACACACCATCCTATAAACTCCTCTCTCTGACCAAACCAGGCCACCTAGGACAGCAGAGACACTTGGATGGGACAGGAAATCTGTTCACCATTTTAGCAGGACAAATAACTTCCTGCTCATTATATCAAGTCAAAGAAGGGGTTCCTTTTCCTTGGGCCCTGTTAACTACACACTGGAGCATTTTCTGAAAAATTATTTGAAGATGACTCATGATGATGACTGCCGAGCATTGTCCTACTGACCACTGAGCCACTCCTGTTACCCACTGGTTCACGCTTGAATTAGTCACTCAGAAACCCGAGAGCTTGGACATGCAGTGTTTGCAGATTCCCAGATCTGAATCTAGCTACCATCATCTAAAAAAGGGTATAAATGCAGGAGCAGGCTCGAGCTGTTCTGTACCATCACCGTGCAATCAGAAGTCTGTGTGTACGTAGGAGTTCAGCTAATTAAGCACAGCTCAGTGACACCAGCACAGTGAGCAGCACTGCAAAGCTGGCAGCAAGAAGTGGCTTGGCAGAGGAGCCATGTGTGCTAACGCTGCACGAACAGCATTTTAATCAAAGCCACGTTTCCACAAGTCACAAGCTCCAGTCTCTTGGCTTTGGCTTAATTCTTGGGTCATTTTCTCGTTACACCCAAGCCCATCTTGTAGGATACAATGCTGCTGTGATTTTACATACAAACACACACACCCCCCAGAGAAAAGTAACATTAGCAAACAGCAACATCAATAAAACAAGTTTTCCTACATTAATGTATGCCCACAATGCACAGGTAGCACCACCGTGGCCTTTGCTGGGCACAGAAACATGGGACATAAACTGATCATGGAGTGTGTCAGTAAAACAGCTGTGATAGATCAAAAAGGAGATTTTGAAGATGAAAATGGCTCATATAAAATTGGCTGAAAATTCCTTAGTGCCAAATTAAACAAAATATTTAATAACTTTTTAAAATAGGGTGAGAAGACAGCATAACAGTTTTTCTTTGTGTTTAAGGAATCAGATTTTCAAAGCAAAAGTGATTTAATTGGTCAATGCTTGTTATCTCTAAGTACTGGGCAAGTCCTTGAATTGCCTTTCCTAATTTCACTTCAAGACTTAGGAGCAGAAATAAGATTTCTCCTCTTGTTTATAAAAATGAGTCATGTTTATGAACAAGAAAATTAAAACAGGTCTTTGTTCATGGCAGGAGAGTTCAGATATATTTGAAGAGGGAAAGGTGCCAAACCTTTGCTTTTAATTCCTTGAGGGTTATCCGCCCTGAATGCTTGTCCTGCCTAACCTTTCTGAGAAGAAAATCCCCTCTAAAGTTATTTACACCCCTTTGGACATAAGAGGTGTTTGCCTGCAGACAGACACCAAGGAGCAGAGCACCACTCAGGGACCAGCTGGAATTACTGAAGCTCCCAGGGAATCACAGAGTTTTCTTCCCTGTGAGCACAGTCAAAGCTCTGCACTGCTCTGTGTCCCCTGCCCAGCCTGGGCAGGCACTATGAAATCTCAGCTTTATTATCTTCAGCACTATTGAACAATAGATTCCACTCTCATCTAGCACCCTTGAATTAAGGGATGCAGCAGCACTTTCATCTTTGCTGCCTAATGAGCAGCCCTCAGCGACCTGCATGCACCGAGGCTGGCCAAGTGTATAATGCTGTGTCTGAGCACATTACACACCCACTAGGACAGAGCAGAGCAGTCCTACTGCTGCCCTGACACTTCCAGGATCCCCAGCAGCACCCTAGTGCTTGCTCGATGATAGGCTGCTGATTTTAAAACTCTGCAGCCACTAAAGTATCTTTCCATTTTAGCATTGGATGAAATGCAAGATGAGGGTCGTCTTGGAATTAAAAGGCCACCCAAAGCCCAGTTATCCTTCTGTTTCTTTGGCAAGGCTAATCCACAGCTGGCCTGTGCCTACAGCACACCAGACAGACAGACAGACACGAGGCTCAGCCCATTCCTTGGGCATCTGCCCCAGGGTTATTAAACAGAGACATCCAGCAGCTTTTTCCTTCTGTAGAGCTGTTCTGCACAGGGCAAGGAATCTCCCTATTTCCCTCTTACATATGTGCATCAATAATTAATGAGCCCTATACAGTCAATTGCTCCTTCCAAGGGACAGAAACCCCGAGATCACTCACTCTTCATTCACACTCTGCAGTGTTTTCAAGGCAGAGACAACATCTGGCCAGAGGAGTTAAAATAAAGTCCTCCTCCCAGCAATTCTGAGGATTTATCCATACCTTATAAAGCTCTGTGATTCCAGGATACTGTTGAAAATCTCCTCTCTGCTTGCAGAAACAAACAGCCAGGTGACATCAGCCTCCTTCCCTGCAGGACAGATAAAGCACAGAAAGGTTACAGTGGATTCCCACTACCAGGACTGAGTCTGCTCTGGGGAAAGTAACTCTGTGCTTAAAGGTTTAGATACCAACAAGGACCACTTAGTCAAATACAGAAATCTGGGGATATTTTTGTAGAAATATTTCTATTAAGATATCTTATCTCAGCTCTATTTTACTGTTTCATCAGTATTTCTTTCTTTCCCTTCCTAGTCCCTTCTTTGGTTTAACCCCCGATACATCTTCTCCCCATCTGATATTTTTCTTCCATGGAAAAGGCACAAACAGAGTATGAAAACAGCTTCATAGAATCAGCATCCAAATAGAATTCCGCCCCCCCCGAAAAAAATCCTAGTTTTAAAGCACTGCAGAAAAGCCAACTTCTGAAAAACTCTGCTATTCTACCAAAACAACAACAACTGTCACAGGAGAAAAATAAATAGGAGAGGAAGAAAGCACAGTTCTCACCCTACCCCAAACCTGCACGAACTGCACACAGACAGAATTCAGTCAGGCGAGTTTGCTGGAGCAAATTAATTTTATATGTGAGAGAAGGGATTCCCTTCACTCAGGACAGCTGTCCCTGCCCTGGCACCCCATGCACTCAGGGCACGCAGCTGAGGCCTCTCTTCTGCTAAAGAACAGCACTTAACTCCTCTCCTGCCCACCCCAAGCTAAGGCTACAGAGCAGACAGAAGGAGAATGGCTGATGGCTCTTGATGAAACCTTGTGCAGGTGATAACTATGAACTTTACTGCTGAAACAAATTCATTTTCCAAACAGAAACAGTTGCCTGGCTTTGCTCCTCCCCTGCACCCTGACCACACCACATGCCTTTGGAGTTCTAATTTCTTCTTCTCTGGGATTTCATCACCTGGCAATAAAACAGTCTCCAGAGGTTCCTGAATGACTCTGAGCTCAGTGGATCTGCACCACACAGAACAGAGACAGCAGATGGTGATTTTGCATTTGTGTGATAGTTCAAATTACAGAGACACTTTAAGGACAATGTCCCAAAGGTGCCCAGATTTGATTCATCCCACAGGGAGGGGCAGGGGGTTGTGAATTGGATTGCTTGGCAGAAGCATTACTCCCTGTGCCAGAGGAAAACATCACCCCAACAGCAGGAGTGTTGGCAGTAATCACAGAAACCAGGTGCTAGAGGAAGAGGGGGAAGGTATGGATGTGGAATGGACCACGCTCTTTGTTCAGGCAGGAAGATGGAAAGGAGATTTGCCCATGAATGTGTATTCCTCATCTTCTGTGAAAGCATTTTTCTCCCTCAACCTCAATATTTCCCACACACATGATCACTTCTAAGCCTCCTGGCCTGAATCTCCTTTAAGAACCATGTCTCATTCTGCACCACACCCCTGGACATGGGAGGAATTCACTGGTTTGCAGTGGTTTTACTGACAGGAAAAAGCCCATGTGGAATTACAGAGAAAGGATCCTGTAAAAAAAACATTCTTACAAAAACACAGGGCCCAGGCTGCTGCTTACTGCACCTCTGAATCAGGAGCAACTTAGGGAACTGGCAAAGTACAATGGACAGTCAGAGCAGAGAAGAAATCAGACATTTTAGCCTCAAAAGCCAGCATGTGCTTGTGGATTTATCCAAAGGCATTAAGGAGGGGGTCTAGTGCCCCATCAGTGCCACCAGCTGCCACACACTCACTTCATGTGGCCTCAGGACTCCTTCACTCTCCCACCAAGACAGAGCTGCTCCTGCCATTAGCACATTCCAGACCTGAGCTTGGACTCTGGTTTGCCCTGCAAGCTCCTGCATGCCATTTCACAAGGGCTTATGTCATTATACACAATTAATCCATAGCCTTCTCCCTTTGGACTGGGAAGAACAAGCTCCAGCTCTGCTCAGCACACACCCTCCCTGGGCTGCAGCTTTTACCCTACATCTGGATCTGCTCACTAAGCAATCCAAGAGCTGTAAATATATTAAAAATACACCAAGACTTGTAAACACTGCAAGAAATGATTACTATCTCCCAGTGATCAAGATGAAATATGTCCTTTTATAAATGTGAATCATCTGACCCCCCCGCCCCAAAAAAATAAAAAAAAAATAAAAAGAAGAAATGAGGGCAAGAAACTGCTGTTGCTTAGAGTTGGCTAGATCCTGACTGTGCTGCAGAGACCTGGCCCATCAGGGTTGTGTTGAGGGTCAGGGCCTGCTGATCCCACTTAGAGATGTAAGACCTGGATGATGCCTTCAAATTTTCAACATGGGCTTAAATAGTGTAGCCAGGTGGGTGACAATCCTAGAGACTCCCTGATATGTGACTGCATGAGAATGATTACTTTAATTAATTTCTGGGTCATTATAGGGATCAATTCTGGTGTTGTGGCCCATTAAGCAATTTTGTTTCTCCCAAAGCACTTGGTCATTATTAGCTCAGAGCCAATAAGCCACATCACAGAACCATAATCAATAGATGAAAAAGAATTTTGAAGGAAAAGAAGGAAAAAGCATGGATTTTGATCTTGCTTAGATCAATAATCTCCCAGAAATTGGTGGAATTCCCTGATGTAAAATCAATGTGAGCAAGTTCAAAATTGAGTTGTTTTGCTTTGTCAAGAAGATAAAATGGAGAGCTTGGGCTCTGCTTTTAAAGAGAGACATTTATAGATTAGATTTTATTCGCAATATCTTCCTCTCCAGAGATTTTCTCCCCATTTATAACCTTGAAATATCTGTTTGGAGCAGGGGGAGGGGGCAGATGATAGAGGGATTTTGCACATCTGCCTGAAAGGAACCTTTGATAGCACTTCAGGCCACTCATCATTCACAAACATATTTATCCTCTGTCCTCACCGAAGACAGGGAAACTGATGCTGCATTTAGACCCAGTATTTTCACTGGGACACACCACTGAAGGTGTCTGACCTTTGTTCCCCATGGTTTCAGCATTAACCTAATGTGCAGCCTGGCCCAAATATCACCCGTGGGGATGTGAATACCTTCAAGTGGACAGCCCCATTGCCCCTTTGCCTCATGCATTTTGTGCAATTATCAGTGCAGGGGCACTTCTGAGTGCCATTAGCATCACACTAGCTCATTCTGGGCTATAACACTCCCCAGGGATAAATCCCAGTGTGACAGAGCTGCTGGCAGACTTTAGGGACCCATTGGGAGAAAAGCTGTTTAAGGATATCTAGATGGATCAAATCCACAAAGCAGGCATTTCCAAATCACAGGCTAACATATGTACCTAGATAAAACAATCTTTTCTACTAGTGATCCTTTGAAAGAGTTCCAAGATGGTTTTCCATTACTCAGTGGCAAATATTGAAGCTCATTTCACACAGGACTCCAAAATGTGTGTGAAAATACACGCAGCATGATCCGCTCAGGCTGTGCACAAGCAGAAAGGGATTCCCTTGCACCTGCAAGCTGGTGACTTATAGGAACCTCTTCTTTCAAGTCCAAGTGCAACAGGGGACTGGAGAAAGCAGGTTTCACCCCCAGAGTTTGAACTTGTGTTTGTCCACTCATCCAAGGAAGGCGTGAGTGACTCATTTGCTCTCACGCTCGTGGATGCAATAAAACCCCTGAATGTTAAAAAGTGATGATGTACACGTTGATGTCACCATCTGCCACTACTTAAAATTTCACAGGAAGCTTTTGGTGAAAAAATAATATGTTGTGCTGACTACAGGCTCTGGGAGCTCGGTGTACTGCTGAGCCCCTGTGTCTGTGCAGCAGTCGGAGCCTGGGATCTTCAAAGAGTATGGGCAGGGGTTACTGAGGGATTACCCTCAGCATGAACCTCTGGCCACTCGATTATTTGACAGTAATTGCCTGTTTCTAGCTGCTACAGCATTTCCTGCATACAAGAAGCCTCACTTCTTAACTGAGGCTTTGCTCATTTGCTGGGTAGCTGGGAAGGAGCAGCTCTTAGGGGCACTCAGAGAGCTGCAACTTCAACGCTTCGTTCCCCCTGCAGTGACTTGTTAAACTCCTCCTTGTTCTGTGAGAAAGTTACAGCTCCGACAGAATTTGTCATCGCTGATAACTGCTAATGGTGCTCCTCCGAGTCTCTCTGAAAATCCCAGCCAAAAAAAGTCGTCTCCTTTGGCTATCAACTACTTCATGTATATACAATGTAAACCCAGAAGATGGGAACACTAAGAAAGGGTTTCTTGGGGTTTTTATTGCTGTAAAATATTACATCTGTGCCTGCAGCAGTTCACTTTGGAAGCCCTCAGAAGCCCCAAGTGTTCACTAACAGCACAAGCCAAATGCTCAGCAAGGGAATTGACAGTGTGACTCTGAACCCACCTTTTCAGCTAAATCTTGGCTTAGAGGGGAAATATGTGATAGCTTAGAAAAGATGCAGATAGAAACTTCACACCCATCCTGCCCACCCAACTGAATATGTGCCCCTGTCCCTGTTTCAACTCTTCTCCAGTTAATGGTTGCTTTTTAATGAATGCTGACTGTTAGGATGGGAAGCACTGTCAGCATGGAATAAAGGCCATGATTAAGAGCACAGATTTATTTCCAAATTATCTGTAAAAAACACTGGAGCATCATTACAAACCCCCAAGGGCTTTGGGCAATTCAGTCTCTGACACCATTTACAGGCTGTTTTGCTACAGCTGCCCAGAGGATGACAGAGACAGCAAGATGTGATGGCAAATTCTGCTCTGTGCACACTCACGTGGGATTCTTTGCCTCCACCTTCCCCATCTAAGGAGGGTGAGATTATCACAGTCAATGGTGCAACAGAAAGGTGGAGTGAGTCCTGCTTTGAAGGAGGAGACAAAGTTCAGGCCTGGGCACATTCAGGACTTTTTCTCAGATATTTCAAAGTGCCAAGCAGCACATGAAACCAGGCTCTGCCATGAAGCAGAGCAGCAGTTCTGTGGCCTTGCAGGTATATCTATGAGTGATGTAACACATCCCTGCACTTCCCAACAGTCCTGTGAATTGCTATTGTGTGCATTTAAATGTTTTGCTTGTTCTCCTTCCCTCCAAGAGAATAATTATGGCCTTACCTTCTCTCATTCATTAAATCAAACCTCGTTCTCCACAGTGAAGGGCATTCCCCACTGGATACGCTCGCTCTTGTGCTGAGACCTCGTCAGCTCACTTACAGCCTAAAGCAAAATTTTCTGGCTGGGTTTATGAGCTCTTCTATACAAAGGGATTATAATGGAAATTGCAATTTTTCCACTACTCTGAGGACCTGCATACCCTGCAATGGGACTCAGTACCCACCAGCCTCTCATGCCCTGTGGCAGTGTGGAGTGACCACTTCCCTGCCTGACAGCCAAACCTCGTGACTCAGTACAACTGTGTGCTATGCTGCTCCACTGATTTGTTTTTATGGAAGAATAATTAATTCACAGTGACTGACATTGTTTTATTTCCAGCCCATCACTGACATCTTGTCTCAGTTACATCATATCCTTCAAATTGCCTATCATTTTTGGCTGCTAGTGCTCTTTATTCCCTCTTCTTTAGTATGATACTCATTATAATCTGCTCTCTTATACTAAGGCCAAGACTCCTGCTGTGTTTCCAGGTAATGTATTCTTTTACTGAGTGATTCATTGGGGAGGAGAGAGGAAAGAGAGAAGGAAAAGCCTTGAGATGAAAAATACCCAAGTTTCAAGATTTCTTCAGTCTGTGAAACAGTTCCAAAATTCCTTGGTGTTCTGGAGGCCCTTCCCTGCATGATGAAAGCACTGAGCTTTTGTATTGTTTGCTTTATTTTGCAATATTTTATGATTCTCATATATTTTGAATTGTGTTGATTTGTGACTAGTTTTTCATCAGTACCCCAGGAGGCAATTTCTCTGGAAACACAAGTAAGAAACAACGCCCTGAAGTGAGACAGTGCAAATGAGCAGCTGCCATCAGCCGATGGATTCTGTCATTTACCCCGTTCTTGCAGAATACTGCAACATCTGATCACCTTTAAAAATGATAAAGGGAAAACAAAAACATCCTTTTTCCCCTCCTTCCCCTTCCCCTCCTGCAGGCTCTTACACAGTGAGGAGGAGCCATAGTCTTCCCCAGCTGGGGAAGTGGGTTCTGTGATTAAAGAGGTAACCATGAATGCAAAACATGTCAGCTCACTTCCATCCTCCAGCATATATTTTCTGGAAAAAAACCTGCCTGTTGCAGAGCATCTAAAGTCCCTTGATTTGTAGTGAAACCAATGGAAATTATATATTTAAATCTTGTTAGGGAACTAGGCTCCAGTCTCAGTCTGTCTCAGATGCAGTCTGTGCAATGAGGATATTAGCATCTCCCCAGCTCACAGGCAGTAATTGATCCACGTAGATATAGAAACACTCAGATTCCGAGGCCATGGGAGCTGTTGAAATATCTAAGAATGATGACTCCATCTCCTTGCTCTGCAGTTATTCTTGACTTACAGAAATATAAATGAGACCAATTTCTCACCATTCATATTTGAGAGCACCTCCACAAAAACAGTGATTCCGTTGAGCACTAGAATTCAGGGACCTAATTTCCTGTGGATTTGCATCTGTATGCTGGGAGTCCCTCTGGATCCTCTAATAAGCACTGAATTCATGATACAGCCATTCTCTTAACTGGGCACTAATAGGATTTCTCTTCCTTACCCAGACGCCTGCATTCATGAAATTTGTTGAGCTTATTCTCCCTACCTGTCTGTCTTAGTGGCCACCAAGGCTCATTTCCACTAAGAAACTGCCTTCACTAATTTAAAACATTCATATCCTCAGCTGCTCTAGCAGAAAGGGTATAAAGCCTAATACAATTAGTTTCAAGCCAGCTTTACTTACATTGGAAAAAAAATTACACTGCTTTCAGTTCTGATCTCCCAAAGGGCTTTCATCATTTCAAATTCTGTTTGTATATCCCTGGAAGTACACTGACATAAAATCAGAATAAGTTAAGTGAGAATCAGTTAATGGAAATTTAATCTATATAATTTCAATTTTGTTCATCAAAATCTTGGCTTCACTCCAGCATAAGGGGTAGGTGCTGAGTGTTCTCCCCACAGCTGGTAGGACTGCTCCCCACGTGCTCATGGGACTGAAAGCAAATCTGCAAATGCATCCAAATATAGGGAAAGTGGGTAAAAGCCTGGTGTCAACACTGTGGTTGAATGCATAGGGCAAAAATGCCACCTTGACTTTTCTCTGGAGCAAGAAAAAGTGATTCCACCAGCTTAGAGGGCCCTTTTCACCACCCACATCTTTCCACAAAGGAAAGTAAAACCAGCAAAAGCTAGTTTTGATGGAATTGGCTTGACTGGGTTTATAAAGGCTTTTAATAAAGAAGCACCAACCTCCAAACCTATTTACAAGCCCACTCCTGATCACCAAGTGTCTGGTGCACTCTTACCCATTCTTTTGCTTCAAAAGCAAATGGGCCTTTTTTGCAGTATATATGGAGTAATGTCTTTTGGAGAGCTTTCACATTAGGTGTCATTTTATGAAGCTGAGTTTCTTATTCTTGGCTACTCACACTGAAGCTGCCGTTCCTATGAGCATATTTTAATGCAGCAATTTATATTCAGAACAAAGAACTGATGGTTATCCCATCATCAGAAATCCTTATGAACTTGATTTCCATCATGTGGGAATATGGCTTCTATAGAAAAATAAAACAAAGTTTTCCTTTCTTTTCTTGTTTTTTCTTTTCTTTCCTCATGCAGTTTATTTTTGGAATAGCAAAACTTTGTGTTTTGGGCTGTGGTTTTGTTTTGGTTTTTTTTTAAACCAACAAGCATTTGTTGTGTGTTATAAGTTGGAATGGAACATGCCTTTTCCCACAAATGTGTTAACCTGCTGGCCAGATGTGTACTTTGGCACACTGAGTGCTGGTTCTCTCATGTGAAGACCCACAGATCAGACACTTTGGGTCTGATCCCTGTTATCTAGTAGGGCAAAAATCTTTCAGTATCAACAAGTACCAGAGAAGGGTTCCTTTCCTCTGTGCTTTTTTCAAAGCATTGAGAAAACCCTTTAAACTCTAAATGATTTATGTGAAAGCATTGAAGTGCCTATTAAAGATACTCAAGTAGGGAAATTTTCTCTAGTGTGAGGTAGCCAAAAAAGAATAATCTGATTCTTCTCACCGCTACTCAGAGATCTGCTAGTTACAAGGAAATGACACGTCAGTGTTGTTCCATTTGCCAGAATATATTTGTGTTTATCAAGGCAGCATGAGCCTGTAACTCCCAAGGCAAATCTTTTTTTCCCAATTAAAACTGCAAAAAGGCACCATCTCCCCCGCCTTCAGAAATTGTATTTTCTTTAGAAAAAGCATCTTGATGGAAAATTCCAACTCGGCTCTTCTTAGCTCATAGGAGCAGAAAGAGCAGTGTGAGTTCTGTCGTGGTGGGTGACGACATCCCTCGAGGGCAGAACCTCTCTCTGCAGCATCTCTTGCACAAAGCTGCCCCAAGGCCTGGGGGCTGCACACCAGCAGAGAGTTCCACGTGTGGCATCTCTGCAGAATCAAGGCCTCACCTGGTATTTTTGAGTTTCCATTTACATAAGCATCTGTGAAAGAACATGATCTAAGGATTTTGCTCCATTTAGGCCTCAGTGGAGGAAAGAGGAGCAGACAGAATTTATGCCAAGATAGAAAGGAGGTGGTTTTACAAATGTCTCTTAAATTTGTCTTTTTGCTGCCTTCTATACTGTAACTCTTTTGCACAGCAAACTCCTTAGGCAATACCTCCAGATTTTAAGTATTTGGGTGTAGTGAGCACTCTGAATTTTTACAGAGTGTTCCACCTCTTTCCTGGATTCTTGCCATGGCTTTGCAAGTCAAAAGAGAGGAGAATGGACCTGGCAGTCAATCCAGATGCATATTTGACATCAAATAATAATAATGCAGGAGAGATTTCACCCTGAACCTATCTATACTCCTTGCTGACTCTGCTCAGGAAAGAGATTATTTGCTGTACCTATGGGGAGAAAATGCACAATACAGAAAGCAGGAGGGCAGAGAAAGATTCCTGAACCCCACCCATAACCCATTTTAGGAGAAATAGCACTCCAGCTCTTAAAAAAAACCCCGAAACTACTCAAAGGTATCAAAGATCCTCAGGTCTATTTTCCAGAGTGTGTTTGCTTTGGCTGCTTTCAAATCCCAGGGCTTGCTTCCCTCGCTGTGTCTCACTCTGTTAATCCTTTAGTCACTTAAACTGAGCCAGAGTTTGCAAGAAGCTGCTTGAATGATGCCACCTAGAAAAATCCACATGCTGTCTTGAAGCAGTTCATTGGGAATTTATCAGTCACTGATAGCAGAAATAGGCACTCACAGTGTTCAATCCAAGCATGTGACATTTCAGGAGAGAGCAATGGATGTTGAGTATTTATATTTATGAAATGGAGAAAAGCTGGGCTTTTGGCTTCTGTCCACTGCTTTCCTTCACTTTAAATGCCTGCCCAATGCTGTACCTCTGCATATTGTGTTACCCTGGGCTTGCAGAGCTCTGTTTTCAGCATTAACCTACAGAGGAATTATTGGAAGGCTCTGGTGTACTGTGTATCACATAAACCCTCACAGGGCTGCCATGGCAATAGGCTGGACACCAGCACTCATTTTTAAATGCTCTGGGGAATGGACTGGTACTTTCACAGAGACTAAATAAGTTGTCCCAAACAAAGTTACTTAGAGCTCAATATAATTACATTTTTCCCTGCAGAGGTGGCAGCAAGAGACTAAACTGTATTCTCAGCTTCACATCCAGTAACATCCACTTTCCTGCAAAATAATAAAATCCCCTCCATTGTTTGTCCTCATTTAGGATTATGAGAGGTGTTCAGGGTCCTGTGCAAGATGATTAATGTCTTCAGCTGCCCTTGAGGCAAACGGGAGTTGGAGATGCTCAGGTTCTCGCTTTAGTTAAATGGATTTCTGCCTGGACACGGCCTCTGGGCTGTAATACCCATTCCTGTGGGACACCAGTGGCTGGGGTTGCTGTGCAATTAAGGAAAAGCTCCTGAAAAGAGCCAGGCTGCAGCAGCACAGCACACCAGGAGTACCTGTCTACAGCAACGCTCCTCAAAAGATGCTCAGGAAAAAGCTAAAAATGAGGATCTGTGCATGGCAACCTTCTCAGATACACATTTATTGCCATCCAGAGCTCTACCTCTGCTTCATGAAGGTGATGCTGCTCCCTCAAGTTTCCAGCCAGGGGACAGTGGCATCCCCACAGACAAAGGATGACACTGACCTTTGTTGGAGTTGTCCCTCTGACCTGTGCTGCCATTTGGACCTTGTCCCACACGCTCTAAACTCTGCCCCTAGCACCAGCAGCACACACTAATAGCATTTCCAGCCTTCCAAGAGAAAGGGAATGAAGGACAAAAATGTCTCTTCATTTTTCTTTTGCATGCTAGGCCTTACTGCAGATTTATTAATGTCTGGGAAAAATCATTAGCATTCTTTAAAAAGTCCAACTCTCCAGCCAAAACTGAAATTAATTTGATAAATTTTCCTTGACTCTCAGTTATTAGGTGAGCACAGAAAATGTTCATAAACATGAAGGACCTTGACATTGCATTCTGAAAATTGCCCTCATAATAAATTAAAGATTACTAATATAATTTCTCATTGCACATTTTGCCCTGCTCCTTCTACCAAAGAAGGTTTTTGTATATATTTCAAGCTCCCTCACTTTGTCACAGTTGCAAGAACTTTTATGTGACTGAGCCTGTGTATTTTGAAATCTTATCTTTGCCAAATAGTTCTAACAGCAAATGTGAAATAACAACGTGAGCAGTACTGCTCAGCATCACTTCCAGACTTCACAGTGTGCTACAGTTTGGTTCAGATGTTCACAAAGATATTCTAATTAAAAATCCCAGTGGATTTGCTTTCTAAGGAAACTACCATTTACATGATAATGTTTTATGTCTCAGCAAGAAACTGCAAATAGGCACTGAAAAGAGAAAGAAAGAAAAAATGCCAGTGCTGCAAGGACATTTATATATGAAAACTGGGTCAGAAATAATTTACAAAGATTACAACTATTATAAATACTGTGTTTTCAGCTGGAAAATTGGGTTTATCAAACTGCTTTTTAATTTTGATGATCTGATTGGAAATCTAACACTGTGACCTGGGAACGACATCCTTCAGTCCTTCCATTTCCATGCAAATGAGAATTTAGCACCATGAGAGTGATGGGAGTCTGTCTTAACAAGAAATGGAAGTTGTGGTCCAACGTGAGACAGATCTGAGGGGGGAAAGCAGCACCTTGCTAGGCACAGGTATGAGATGTTGTCACTACTGGAACCCTGAGAGATATTTTCCTGAATTTAAAACTGCAGAACCAAACTGTACTGTGCAGCCACATGCATTTTACTAGATTATGCCAAAATCCCCATCAGTGACATTTATTTATATATAAAATATATAAATATCTCTCTCTATATTCTATCCTTGGTGATAACATCTATACATCTCAATTGTAAGATAATTTTACATGCATTATTTTGTCTTTTTATAATTATTTACATTCTCTCATTGTGCTGCTTCTTTTCTATAAGTCACACAGGCTCTGTCTCACTGTTGATCACACTTCCACTGCCTGTAAAACTGTACAACATTTTCACACATGGGGTGAAAGTGATAAAATGCCCTTTTTGCTGGTGTGGAGCACATTAATTCAAGATTTCTTTTTTCAGATTTTAACAGCTAATAGGTATCTATTTTTCTTTAGAGGAACTAAACATTTTGCTTTCTCTGACAGAGGGGTGAGGCTCAGTGCCACCCTCAATTACCACAAACCATCTGAGGTTTACTGACTTAGGTGGAGCTACACCATTCTAACAACAGAAGACCTCCTCTAATGTGCTGGAAAAATCAAGTTTTCCTAGAAATGCAGCACACAGAACTTAAAAGCTAAACAGGGAAAATGTGATCTTTCACTGCCTTTTTTGCTGCACAGGGCAACAAAATCACCAACATCATGGTGACCCTCAGTCTTCACGTGGCTGACTTAGCAGCTGACAAAGATACTCCACGAAAAAGGCTTGAACTTTCATCTTGGACATCTCTCATATAGTTTCACTAAGTTTTCAATATTTTTTCCACAGTGAGGGCTCATACTATGATGCTTTTGTCTTGTGGCATTGTAATCACTCTAAAACAAAATTGAAAAACCGATAGAGACAGAAGTCCAACTTATATATATATATATATATGTATATATGAGAAAATTATTTATACCTTTCCAGGCACACAGAGAGCCTGTACAGCACTGGGTGAAGTTTTGAGCGATAGCAGAAAGGGATTGGGACCAAAGTTTCTAAAGCCAGCTGTACTGGGATGAGACCCCAAACCCCACATCTCCCTTGCTACAGCAGTTCTTTCGAACCTGCAAAAGAACTTAGAAACCAAATATAAAAAATGAGTCTGGTGACCTACTGTGGGAATAATTGTCCCAGGATGGCAGTCATGATTACAGGGCTTTCATCTCAGGGAGCAGCAATTGGCATTTTCATTCTTCTGCACGAATTTGTGATACCAGAGCAAACTCACTGGAGAGGCCACACATGAACCCCTCTCTACCAACCAAAACTTTAAATCTATTAATCAAATACATTGTTTATTGGAATAAGGCACCACCTCAGTTTATGCAGTGTCTAAACCCAAGGGGGCTGCAGAGGAGCCCTGATGGGACTGGGATGGGTCCATGCTGCCTGCACATCCAGAGCTCTGGAGAGCACAGGGAGTTAGACTGGCTGCCCCAGCCATGTGTATCAGGCTACTAATGCAGGAGAACAAGAAGGGAGGAGGGCGAGGCAAAGCATGGGACAGCACATGGGAGAAAATAAAAAATAAACCAGGCTATAACTGCTTAGTAAACACAATTTTTTCTCACCCTGGGAAAACCCTGTTTTTCTGAATGTATTCTACATCATGATGGCACATGGAACAAATTAACTTGCAGCCGTGACCTACATTAGGATCAGAAAAAGACTGTTCTAAAACAAAGTTGTGAGTTGATGTTGTCAAAATACTGAGGTGTTGTTTTCTTACAGCCTTTAGGATGATGCCCTGCAGCAAAAGGCTTCAATGTATTCAACAGCAGAGCACGTCCCTTAATAGCCTTCAACCCTTTAAGTTCTCAAATCCCTGGGAAGCATGGCTATCCCTCAGTCATTAGCCTCATTTGATCTAAGGACAAGCACAAACAAGAGCAAAAACCAGGAACTGCAGGAGTGGAAACAACATTTCCCAGAAAACATTCAGTAGGTGTGAAGTATGTGGAGTCCCCAGCACAACCACATCAAACCAGTGAGATGTGTATGAACTTGGCACTCGCTTTGAATTCACTTCAGCCCTCTTGGATCACGTCCAAGGCGGGGGAAGCCAGCAGAGCTCACCCTTCTGCAGCAGAGCAAAGCAATGCTCGTTTGTGCAAGCAGCCCCTGCCCATAATGAGCGACACACATGGAATTTGGGGGCAGAAGAGCTGGATCCTGCCTTTGGAGCCATGGTTTTTGTGACCTAAAGAAGGCAGGGATGGGTTTCAACCAGGGTGTTGAGTTCCAAGCCCACAAGCAAGCACAGAATCTCGGGCTGGTTTCAGTCTGTTTCCAGCAGTCTGGCTCCTGCCTTTGCTCATATTCCCCGTGTCCCAAATCCAGGCTACACCCTGCATGTGGAAACGAGCCCCTTGTGAAAGGCTCTGCAGAGCTCTCCTCTGACACAGCTCCAGTGTGGCTCCTCTTTCCGAGGCTTTGGAAGCACACACTGACCCATAAGCAACCCTCGCCAATGAACTTCAGTATCAAGTTACAATTAGGAGCCTGCAGTTGATGATGCACGACACAGAGGAGTATGAACATGACTGACAAGGCTGAAGGGGTGCCACAAAATGTCACCAGACGTTCTCAATCCCCCTGGGGCCTGGAGCTCTCCTGGTGGAGGCTGCCAAGGAGGCAGGAGAGCACCACGGCTGCAACTCGGTGGAGAGTGGCCTCAGACAGTGTAAGAGACCCAGAGCTGTGGTGTGTAAATCTCTGAGGGGTGCTGGAAAACAGCTCATGAGAGCAAGGGAAGCACCAAGGAGAGAACTCTGGAGGCAAATGTTGGAGCATCACCGAACCATATGCAACCCTACAAAGATAATGGCCCTAAATCACCCCTCACTAGCCTTGCTTCATTAAGAACTTGATAGAGCTCTACTGGTGCCACTGGAAGCCTGCTCAGGGAGCCAAGTGGACTCTGGATCAGGCCCCAGGACTGGAAAATATATTAGGTCATAAAGTGCTGTTACATATTTTATAAGGGAACAGCTATCAATGTCTGCTCCACCCGGAGAATGTACAAAAACCAGCTGGAAGCACAAACAGCTGTGCACATCCCAGCTCTCTTCAGCTGCAGCTTCTTTCAGATGCTCCTAAACCTCTGTTAGAAAGGCATTTCCACATCTCCCTATCTCTAAAAGGACTCTTAAAACACTGAGAAAACCATTATGTTTGGTGACATATGTGAGTAAAGATAATTATAGCATAAATAAGATATGCTTGACATTATTGTCAGTTATTTGAGCTAACCTCTGGGTATGCAGAATGGGGATGATGAGAGATATGTTTGCAGGCAGCTTTAACAAGTGCTTCTTATATCACAACTTTTCAGTCAAGATTTTGGCATTTGTTAGCCAGATTTAAAACGATTCTGTGAACACAGCCCAAATCAGAGCATCCATTGCTTGTGCATAAGATTCTTCCCAGAACGACAGGCAACAGGGATATGTAGTGGTTGGAGGTACTGCTAATGAGACTACCACTTATTCCTGAGACAGAGATTTTTAAACCTGTACTACATTACCAGATTCTTTGGCAAAATTCTTCACTGTCACTCACAAATTTGGTTTTGATGGCACATTCTGTGCTATAGATTTGCAATTCTACCACAATGTCACCAGCACTTCCAGCAAGGAAGAGAATTTGCAGATGGATGATTCCATGGTGAATCTGGACAATTTTGCATCTCATTTTCCATCAGGTGTGGGAGTTAGACCCAAATGGTTCTTCTGTCATGATTTTCCTTCTCCTTTAGTCAAATGAACTAGAATACGTGTTTCATTGATCTGTCTTCTTGATCACTGAATCTAAATACCCAATAACTGATGAAAAGTTTGGTTTACTTTTCTGGCATTATACCCCTGGCTTCCTGAGAGTAACAGATGGGTATTTAATTGTTATAAGGACTTCTATTTATTTTCCTAGAGATAAATGATAAAAAAAGAATGCTGTACTTCACAGAGTGCCCTTAAAATATAATGTCTCTGAGTGGAAAACTTGCCCAGAGTTTTCCATAACACACCAAATTAAATAGAAGCTCTGTTTGAAAGACTCACAGAGTGCCTGAGGCTGTTTTTAGTGCTGCTCACATGGAAACGTCACAGCACAAGTCTCCAGTGCAGCCCACGCAAGGCCGATATTGCTCCCCAGGAACGCAGTCATGGCCCATGCTGGTGGAGAAATGGATGCAAGCCTGCATGGATCATTGAGGGATTCCTGGTGGTTGAGCTCTCTGGGGTAATGCTAGCTCCAGTGTGGGACAGATTCGAGTGATTCACTGCCTCTGACTGTGGCAGAACTACAGAAATCTATACACGAGAGAAGACTTTCGGAGACTGGTGGTTGCTAAAGCTCATATATCTCACACATCTGCCCTGAAGTTTCAGGTGAAGTGCTGCTCCCATCTGATTTTATCCACACAATAAGAAGTATAACTAAAACAATTCCTCAGTAATGAGAGAAGAGCCCAAAGGTGATAACATCTACCAATTTAAGATGAAATTTGCCATGACGTAGAGGAATTCCTGGGTGACAGTGCTGCCATGACAGTTCCCCCTCCCAACACTTATTAGGAAAGCTATTGCCTCTGGAGAGGAAGGGCACAGAGAATACCAGTGACATTAAGTGTCTGAGCCACAGAGATCGAGCCTGCTGAAATTAGTTTTTAATAAATATGCTAACACAGAGGGAATTCCTGAAAAGTGGACGACAGCTCGTGTGGTGCCAAGAGTCAAGTGGAGCTCAAGTGCGAGCCAGCTGGCCAGCATCAATGCCAGCCGAGGCAAAGCTGATAAAAACACCAATTAATAAAGATAATTAATTAAAATAATCAAGGATAGAAATATAATTAACTCTAGTAATCATGGTTTTATGGTAAACAGGCCTCATCATATAAATCTGATGTCGCTCTCTGATGAGATTACAAATTTGCTTGATAAGGACAGCCACAGAGATGCAAGGCACGGAGTTTGGTGAGTCACAGGACTCAGCAGAACACAACATGCTGCTAATAAAAACATTATGAAACATCTGTAGAAGAGAGGTTGCTTGCAGCATGATATGGTTGCAGAGGAACCACAGGCAGGGGTAGCAAAGCCTCAGCAATCTGACATGCAGGATCAAGACCAGAAAGTAAGGGGTTAATCGTGGAGATCAATATGCATTATTTAGCAGTTTGGGGCACTGAAAACAAGGTCTGTTTAATTCAACCAAATGCAAAGTTTCACAGCTGTCAGTGAGGAATGTAGGTCATACAGGCAGCAAGGAGGACTGCATGAAGCAGAGAGCTGGGAAAGAGTTAAGCAGCTCAATATGAGCCCTCATTCTAGGAAAGAATAAAAAAAAAAAGGCAAATAAGTAAATTTGACCTTTGGATGTTCTAAAAGAAGCGAATTGGGGGTGGATTCTTACCTCTGCACACAGCACCAGCAAAACTGTCCTGTTTTAGCACTTGCAATTTAAGACTGCTGAAAACTTGAATAAGGAACGAGCCTAAAAAATTTAGTAAAATGTCTTAAATATTTTTGATGGAATTCAATCAATCTGGTTAAGCAGCAAAAGAATGGGAAGGTGATTGCACTGTGTTTATACACACAAAATGAGAAAACATTGGAGGACCCTTTCATCTAAAGCAGCAAAGCATGACAAGAAGCAAGGTCTGAAATGTGAAGACCACAATTTTAAGGGAGCAATCAAGAACATATTTTAATTGGGGAAGTTATAAATTGCTTGCAGAACATACAGAGGAAATGGTAGGTTCTGCAGTTCTCAGTATATACAAGTCCAAACTAGATGCTATCTGCATTTCTGGAAAAAAAATTTAACCAAATATAAGTTTTCAGGCTAAATATAGGGGTAAGTGGCCTTCATTAAACAAAATGCCAGAGTAAATGATCTAAAGGTCCTTCCTGGTCTTAAGCCAAATGAATCTGAAGAAACAGAGACTGCTTTTTCTTTTAAAAAAATCACATGACGACTTCTGGTTTTCAGCCAGTTTAAAACATGCTCTAAATTTTTCAGAGCTCTGACTTTTTTTTCCATCCTGCCTTTAGTATTTCAAGCAGAGCAGCATAAATATTGATAAAACATTTCCCACCAAAAAGGAGATTGTTCAGTCAATAATTTCCATTGGCATTCATATATTCCTATATGTTTATGACTGGCTTTACAAAGTGCTGGATTTCTCTCAGCATTTCTTGGTGCAAACCAGAACATTTTGTCATTTAAACATGCACACAATTTTGATTTGTACTATTTTTCTTTCCTACTGGCTATTATTCTTCCAACTAGTCTCTTTATCTTTCTAGCACTAGAGTCACAAAGTAAAAAAATATTTAATATTTTGTGAGTAATCAACAAAATGAATGAATCTGACACATGAAGTTGTTGTTGACTCCTATCTTTGCAGCCCAGTTACATCAGTGCCATCTGCTAAAGTTTTTAATTTCTGTAGCACATGACAGGATCATGTTCAAGTGGAGCAGTTTCTCTCTGTTTTTTGTGTGGCAGGACATGGTTTGCACACCTCCACTGCTGCACACTGGATTGACAAACAACTGCATGGATTTGTGTGAACTTGGCATCCAAAAATAACCCAAAATACAGACATTTAACTGACCTAGTGGGATGCCACCTCCAGGCCCAGCCAGCATTTCTCATGGTGTGTGTCCTAGTCTTTCCCACTGTTTTACCACCATGCTGGGAAGGCTCTCCTGTGCTGCTGATTCACTTGGTCCAAAGGGCTCAGCATAGCTCACGCCCACACATCAAAAAGCTGTGGAAACAACATCCTTTTGTCACACCAGCAAGATCAAGGCTGGTTATTTTTTTTTTTTTTTTTTAAGTGATATGGCCAAATACGAGTTGGTTTATCCCATTGGGGAATTCCACTTTGGGGAAACAAAGATGAAGTGGTGGGTTCTAATGAAAAGCATACACTGCTGCAACCTACAGGCCACAGCCAGAATGCACCTGCCAAAAAACACCTTCTTTTGGGTGGGAAGACATTTTTCACTCTGCTTTCCTCTCAGTGTTGTACTGACTGTCATGGGGTCATCCCTAAATTGTACAATATCATTGAAAGGAGAATAAGAAACCTGTTCCCAAAACTGCTCTCTGACAAAGACCAACATGTCTTCCATCCATCTCCAACCCATGCCAGGTGTTTACAGGTACTCCTTTTATCTTCCCAGCACTATAGGCACAAAGCATAAAAATTATATCCTGCTCCACACATTTGTTTAAGGTCTGTTTGAAGCAAGCACGTGGCAGTCTCAGTCAGGGCTGCACAGTGCACTCCAGCCTTCCCCCACGGGAAGTGGAGGACTCAGGGGGACTCAGTTTGGAGTAAACTTGGGCACCTTCCTTAGATTTTCCCCATCTACCAACTCTGAGACCATAGTTAGTCAAACAGCTACGTCCAGTTCAACCCCTTTACTACAGATATATGAAGAAGCACTGAAAACACTTGGAAACATCTCCTCCTCCACCCATGGGGAGCTCAGGGCCCCTTGGTTCTGCTGATGACAGTCAAAACTCCTTCCACATTCCTGACCAAACATCAGTTGTAATTATGGGGAAAATCAGCCTGGGACCCCAAGGAGCAAGCTGCAGGCTTTGCCTGGCTGGGGGTGGTCAGACTCACCCTCTGCTCTTCCCTTCACATCATTTTCCTGCTGCAACCATCAAATCACAAAGCCAGAAACAAGGTGGCTGATTACACTCCACAAATAGTAAATAACAAGTCCCCTTTGTGTTGCACACACAGGACACAGAAGCTGAGCTTTTCCAGTCTCTCAGTGTTTGTTTGTCACTCATGTAGCACCTCTGTGCTTTAGAACATCTCCCTTTTTACAGGAACACTTTGTGTGCTGTCAATGATTTGCTTGAATTATACACATTTCCAAGTAACTACATGGTCCAGAAACTAATGGTAAGCTCTGTAAATCATTCACAGATCAACCAGGGAACAGAGCCTTGAAAATACTATTCAAACAGCTATAATGTACTTAATAATATTGCAATAAAATTTTGACACTTGGAAATCAGTAGGGTCTGACAGACTCTGTGGTCACAAACAGGAGTGTAACTGACTTCAGAAATATGGCCAAGCGTGGATGAGGACAAAAACTGGCCTTTCCTGTACTGAGGGAAGAAAACAAGGCTTTCCTGGGCTGTGGTCATGTAGAGGTTTCAACTCCCTGCTGCTGTGCCGCTCTCCTGATAAGAAGCTGTTTAATCTCCCTGACCCAGGGAACACCAATTCTGCTGATTCTCCAAAGGAAGTCAAGACACACAACATGCCTTCATCTCATCTCAGACGTGTCTGGGGCCCTGAATGAGCAGCGTGACAGGACATGCACCAGAGCTGCAGCGAGCCGTGAGTCAGCCTCCTCCGGCCATAAACCCGAGTCATTGCAAAACTCCCTCCCATTTATCCCATCTGATCCTCTCCCCTGATTAATTTGGCAATGGTGCAGTTTTAAAAGCACAGTTAGGCTCCCTGAAGAAGGTACAGAGTTCTCTGGGGAGCCTTGGAGCAGTGTTGCCAACTCACACGATTTTTATCTTGAGTCTTATGATTCCTGAGTGTTCTCCAGCCTGGGCTGCCAGAAGCGTGCAATGACATGAGAAACTCCGCAAGCTCCTCTCTTAATTTTTATTAACAGTAATTTTCCAGACTTTATGGTTATACCCTAAAGACCCAGAAATCAGAACACAAAATGAAAAAGGGACCAATTTAGTCATTTTAACTGTGATTTTTAAGATTACTGTGTAATTCATGAAAACCTGACTCAATATATTTTTCTATTGAAGTTGGCAGCACTGTTTGCTTTTCATCCTGGCTAAACTGCCCTTTAATATTATTCTAATTTAACTGTCTAGATTATTAAAGAAGTTGGGAATACAAACTCTCTGTATCTGGAGGCAGAACAGCAACCTGAGTAATATTTTTCAGGTGGAAAGGACTTGTTGGCACTGGATAAGAAACAGCCATGGGGACGGTGGGGAGGAGAAGGGAAGGAGATAGGTCCTAACTGGAAAGGCAGAGAAGAGAAAGAGGAGTTTTCTTCCCTTAAGGAAAAGCCTCCCAGAGCAAGAACAGCCTCTTTGGCTGCTCTCCTCAGGATGAGATGGGCTGGCAAGAAGCAAAGACATCTTCTGCAAAGCAGGTCCCATGGCTCATCTGCTTCTCCCCTGGTTTCCATGGGACTGCAACCAGAGCCATCTCTGAGCCAAGGAAATGCTGTTTTGGGGCAAAGAGCAGCCTGTATTTAACCAGCTTTGAACCCAGAGGGGCAAGCTAAACATACACATGATGCAATCCTTGCAGTGCCTATCCAGGTGCTGGGGGCTGTGCAGGCAGCAGATGCATCCACACTGTCGCTGCTCTTCAAAGCATCCAGGCTTGCAAATAAAGGAGGGCTTCCAATTCCCTCCTTGAGCATTCAGAAAGGGTTTGCTGAAGTCTGCTGTGGCCAAGTGATGCTGCTGGCAGTGCCAAGCTCCCTCTGTTGCTCACGGAGCAGCCAAGCTCCCGTGAAGGGGAGCTTTGTTGGGGACAACTGTTGTGACGCCGAGGAGGCACATGAGCATCGGTGCTGCTGGGCTTCAGGGGCAGGCAGGAGGTTGTGCTCAAGTTGTCTTTGCCTCTCCGAGAGCTGCTTTGACAGCAGTCAGACAATGGCTGTCAGTGCTCATGGAGGAAGTGCCTCTGCCCCAAAAACATCGTGGCAGATCCTCTGCATTCCCTCGCTGAGCCGCGGTCGCTCACTGGCGGCCACGACACGACTCCTGTGATGCTTGGCATCCTTATAAAAGTGTTACCTGCTGGAAGCATTTAATTAACTGATCATTGCAACCATCAAAACAAACAAAAGAAAACACAATTGTTTAGCTCTGATGGCTTTGGAGAAAACCTCAAAAACATAACCCGGGCATTCCCTGTAGGCACCGAAGGCGAGTGGAAAGGTTGCCAGGCTTTGTATTTTGCTTTCAGATACTGTGGTTGTAAAGTCAACCTCCTACTTTTAGAGAACCTGACATAAGTTTTGCATGGGAGGAGGCATTATCAGCTTCTCTGGGCATTATCTTTGAGAGAAAAGTCATTTAGCAGATATTAACTATCTCTGGATAGTAATGGGCCAGTGAAGAAAAATGTGTTTTCCTTAAGTGTTCATTACCACTGCAGGTTTCACTTGCTTTGGAACAACTTGCATATTAAGTAGCAATAATATAAGCCTCATTAGGGGCTTCCCATATGTCTGGCAGTGAAAGGATACATAGCCCTGGTACTGCAAAAAAAAAATCAAAGCTATTCCCAGCCTCTGGCAATCCCACCCTGCCACACTCCTGCTCCTGGGCTGACCTGCAGTCATTCCTCTCCCCTTTATGAATAGCTGCTCACACATCTTCCCATCTGTTAAGAGCTGCATTACTCTCTAAGTGCAAAGTAGATTACTGGACTGCTGGTGAAATAAAGTGATATTCAAGGAAGATGAGTAAATGTATCGAAATGCAGCACTAAGGAAGCATTCATCCCAGCACAAATGGAGAATTATGCTCAGCTGCATGGAGCTTTGCCCCAGAGAGAGAGAAGGGAAGAGATCCGAAGCACTGAGCCTGATAATATATATATATAAATATATATGTTAATATAAATGGGAGAAGGGTTTTGACAAATTGAACATTTAAATATGCAAATATACATTTTTAAATTTGCAAATGTAAATTTGCACACAAAGACATAGATTTCTAAGTGTATTGAATATTTGGGAAATGTGGAGATTTGACTCACTCTGAGTTAAGAAAAACAAAAACAAGAAAACAAAAACCCCCACAAGATTTGGTGTACTAAACCAATAATGGAAGAATTTCACACAGAACTGGGTGATGTCTTGTAAGATGTCTTGTGTTTTCAATCTATAACACAAAATAACTTTAACTTCTTTGAAGCATTCACTTTTATGAAATTAGAGGAATAAAAATTCTGACCTAGAAACACAATCATATTTATGGTAACAAACGACAAAATTTGTACAAGTTCAGTTTATCACTGAACCTCAGTTAGATGAGATTAGGCAATCAGGCAGTTTATTTTCCAAACACCTATAAGCTGCTATTGTTTGCTTGTAGCTTTGGCAGACAGCCTTTACAAGGATGCTCAACATGCTTAAGGATTTATTTACATTTTCTTTAACTATCAGCAGCATTATATTATAAATGGCATTTCTAATCACCCACCCAATTCTGTGTTTATAACACCCATAAATTCAGAGCACTGATTTGGGGTTTTTTTGACAAAACTTTGCTGCTTCTATGTACAGACCTCTGGAGCCTGATCTAACCCTCATTAAAGAATCAATGGCTCTCGCAGACATCTGGGCATTCAACCAGGTCCCATCAGTACTTTTTCAATCACTGGCAAGAACACAAGAGCAACAGAGAACTTGCAGCTTCACCTCAAAATATAAAGTCTGTGGTTTTAAAGCCAGTCCTTGGAGAGGCAGAGGTGAATGCACTCACTTTTACAAAGAGCAGATCTCCTCTTGTGGGTGGCTTTTTAGCAGTAGCTCTGAAATCCATGCCCATTTTATCCCTAAATTTCAGGGAGGCAAACAGAGTGTGAAGCTACAGGGTGCACCTGAGCAGGTCCAGTGGCTGCCACTGGAAAACGTGGGACACAGAGGATTCCTGCAGCTAAACTAAACTGGAAGGATCTGATCTCTCTCCCTCTCTTTCCATCTTATTAATATCTACCTAAATAATCAAATCTATAAATAAAAATAAACCTTCTGATCTTCAATCTATGAACTCTAAATTTTTGTTAGTGAAGCCCTAAAAAACTAAGACTCTTTGCATCATCAGAAAGCTGTCCACATTTTCCACCCAGTTAGCAAAGTCTTCCACAGTTCCCTTGAACCCTCGCTTCTGCACCCCAAGAGCCAACTCACTGCCAAGGACTGCCATGGTATTACCACAGCATCATGGAAAATTATCAGCACCAAATACCTTGAGCCTGACCCTAACCCAACAGAAACCAAGAGGAACCACACTGGAGCATGGAAGAGCCATAAATGAGAGGAGATTCAAGGCTCCAGGACCCCCTGGGTACCCCAAATTTCTCCTGCCTTTGTGGGCTGTGCCCAGGCTGTCCACTCAGCACCTGGGATGCTGCCTCTGAGAGGGGAGGGAAAAAAAAATCAAAGGCTGAGAACAAAAAAGGTCATTCAGCAGCTGTTTCAATCCTATATTTTAACAAGAGCTCCCAGAAAGTAAGAGCTGGAAAGACTGAACAGGTCACCCATGTCAACTCTCTGTAGTATTTTCTTGAGGGCTTTTATCCAGTTTGTATTTAAATGATTCAAGTAACGGGGATTCCATGATCCACCAGGCTTTGCTCTTTGGAAAAACACACTGACAGCCAGCTTACAGTTCCTTCTGCTCATTTTTCCTGCCATTCCTACTCCTTCTACCAACCAACACAATTTTTCCTGTGCTTGCCCTGTCCCTGCCATGCTGCACTTGGGATGGGATGAAGGGAAGGGAAAGGCTGACTCGTGTGAAACGCAGCTTTAGGCACAAATTTACCCTCAAGATCTTGGGAATATTTGCTCCTTGCATAAAGCACAGCCGTCCTGGGAATATCCTGAGAGATTTAAAGCACAAACTGGTGATGTTAAACTAGACATCCTGCCCTGCTGGGTGTCTCCAGTGTCATTATTGATGTCTGAATTACAGCCCTCCCCTGAGCTTTCATTTAAGCCATTCAGGGTTCTTTGGAGCATCTCTTCAAGTAAAGCCCTCCCGCCCCCACTGACATCCTTCCAGCCTGTCCAAGGGAGCCTTTGTTCTCCCAGCCCACTCCAGAGAAACAAGGCCCTTTACAAATTGCAGACCATCCCTTCAATTACATTTCTATAGTAATGCTGGCACATTAGTTCCACTTATCCTTGGTTAATAGTTCAGCTTATATTCAAAAAGCCATTAACATAAAATCAACACAGCAATTTTGTATGAATTCTCATATCATTAATCCATTTAAAGTGGATACACAGTTCACACTCCAAATTCACTTAATTATTGACTTAATAACATTTAAAGAGACCATGGTCTTTGGCTCTACTGCAATGCAATATAGGTTTTATTCCTCTCTCTCCCTGTTTTTATAGGTTTCCTGCAGAAGTTAGTTCTGCAAGGTTTGGGTAATGCTCAGAGGTGTGTCACCTCACTTCACCTTTCTGTGAGAACTCCCCCTGCAATCACAGATAGTCTCCATCTCATGAGGAAGAGCCTGCTGGTTGGTTTCCTGGGGGAAGGAGGGAAAATATCCATTTTGCTGCACAAAATGGGCCCCATTTGCCCAAACCCCGCTGGGATGGCAGCCTTCGGCATCCCAACCTAGAGCTTCCTGGGAGAATTCCTTTCAGCCTTCTCCATTGGCAGGGACTGCAGGAAGCTCTCGTGTTTCCCTGCTCCAGTGGCAGCCACGAGCCCTGCTGAGGAAGAAAAGATAATTCCTCCTTCCTCTGTAATTGCTGTAAGGAGCTTTCCAGCTCTGGCATGGGCAGTGGATATATCACAATAATTTTTAAGCATACACACAAAATTAATAGCTTCATCAAAACTGTCTATGAAGAAGCTAGTTTTCCTCCATAATTTGATTCAATACTTCTTTTTTTTGTTTCCTCACTTCTTCCCCATTCCTCTCTTTTTTCTCCTTGTCATCATCCATGGCAAATGGTGTTGTTTGTGCTTCAGCTGCTGTTACAGGCCAGAAGCAATCAGTGAGCGGCAGGTCCTGCATTTCACTTTGAAAAATGTCAGGTTAGGACTTGTTTGAATCCTCACATAATTTGTGTCACTGTTGGAGGCCTTTCCCTGAGACTTGCTTTCCTCCAGTGGCTCCAGTGGGATTGTGGAGCATGGACAATGATCTGGGGAGGATCAGAGAAACATCTGAGAGCTGTGGGACAAACATGCCCATGGCTGACACAGACCATTGTCCCTTCCAGCCTCCCCATGGGGTCTGGGCACTCCCCTGGATGCCTCTGGTGCAGATCCCAGCATCACAGTGTGCCCTGCCTGGATTGCACCTTGCTGTCACACAAAGCCATAGGTAAGGACATCCATGCTGTTTGCCAAAAATCCTTGAAAACTACTTTGGGCCATCCCTGTGAGTACAGCAACTCATTTCATTACCTTAAAGCCACCTCTGCTTGCCCTGGCCATGTGGGAAGCTGCATCCCACACACATCCTGAACACCCTTTGTCCTCTCCGAGTCAGCAGGACAAGCCAGGCATCCCCACCACCCACAGAACCTTCACAGCACAAATATTAGCAGGAAAATTCCAGCATAATAGACTCAAGTAGAGCCTAATTGCATCAGGCTTTGTGCTGGGAATGGTCATTGGAGCCTGTGAGGCTGCTGTGCTTCTCCCTGCCTTTCACAGAGAAGTGAATGCTTGGAAGACCACACCAGTGGAAAGGAGCCAAACTTTACTGATGTACTCTTGCCACAGACATCAGCAAGAGCAGGATCAGATGCACAGTGCTGCAGGTCATAAGCAAACATTTTAATCTGTATAGTGCAGTGAAAAAAGAGCAGAGCCTCCCAGCACAGACAATAACCATAGCATGTGGTTTCTCCTTCTCAGCTGGGCCCTAGGGTGCTTCCCACATCTTCACCATACTTAACACTGTTTCCTCTTAATTCAGGCACATGGGAATTCCCAGGTAGCATTTGCTTGGGATTATCTTTAAAAGACTGCATTGGTACTTGATAAAACTGAGTGCAGCTTTGCACCCATAGTGCTTGCTTGGTTATAGCTCTGAGAGTGGATATTGTTTCGTGTTTGAGATCCAAGACATACCTGCAACAGTAAAATCAGTTCTTTCTTTGTTTAACATCTACTGATGCATGTATTTATTTCATAACCTAACACTGTAACCCTGCTTTTACTATAAAATGAAATAAAAACATTGAAATGAGTTGTAAAACTGCTCCTGAAACTCTGTGACATCTCACAAACGCTGGTAAGGCATCTCCACGATGCTCTTCCCTAAATTTGCCACAGATATTTTAAGCTCCGTGTTCAGCAAACAGAGCCACCCAAAACTTCTCTGAACAAGATCCAGAGCCTGGTTCTGGGCGTTGTGCAGATCAGTGCTCTCCCTGCAGGCTCTAACGTGTTCCTTGGGATCACGGCTGCCCCTGGCACTGCTGGGGAGATGAAGCAACTCAGCCCTTGCCTGTCCCTGCCTGCACACCCAGCAGCAATCCCTGCTCCTGGCAGACTGAAGGATGCGGCAGGACAGGAGGAATCTGCTAACACAGCTCCTGAACAGCTGGGCTCAGGTTGGAACGTCCCTGGTGTCAGCCCAGGGGTGCAGAGCAGTGTGAGCATGGTGGGGGCTGGACCCTGCAGGGGCCTCACAGCTCAGCTGGGCCACCTGAGAGAGCCACGGGCTTGGGAGCCACAAGGGCTGTATTGCCACAGAGCATTGCTGAGAGAAGAAACCCTGACAAATTCAGGGTGTTTGGGTACAGCTCTGGAGCTACAGTGGCTGTATTGCCACAGAGCATTGCCAAGAGAAGAAACCCTGACACACTCCCAGTGTTTGGGTGCAGATTTGGAGCCACAAGGGCTGTATTGCCACAGAGCATTGCTAAGAGAAAAATCCTTGACAAACTCAGGGCGTTTGGGTACAGCACACCAACAGCTCAGGGTGCAGAGGGCACCCATGTCCTGCTCCAGACCAATGCCCGTGGTGACAGGAGGGTCACTGTGTCTGCTGCCAGCATGGGCAGCGCTGATGGTGCCCCTGTGCTGCTGCTCACTCACACTCAAACACCCAGCCTGGACTGGCAGGGCTGCTCAGCTCTCGCCAGGAGCCAGCACAGGCTCAGCAGCAGGAGTGGAAAAACACCTCCTTGCCGTGTGTACCCTTCAGCCCTCCCAGCTGCTGCCCCCCTGCTCCTCTCCATGGCACACAAAGTTAATCTAAACCACCTTGGAGGGCTGCCCTGCTCTGGAGATTCACGTCATGCTTCCTGTTGGGCGCCTGGCCACCCTCATAAATATGTACTGAAACTATGGTTCTTGTTCCCAGAATAGATCACATCATAATCAAATCTGGAACAATGTGGTTAAATATTATCTCTGGCTCACCGTGTCCAGATATTCGCCGTGGAAAATCACCGCTGGAAGGGACAGCTTAAGGTTAGGTGATCACAGATTTAACACAGCCACACACCTTTTCATGAAGGAACTTGAGGGAGAGAAAGGAACAGAGGCACTGCTGGGCTCCTCTGGGGCGTGTGCCAGCAGTGCTCAGCTGGAGGGATGTACCTTGCACATCCCAGCTGGAGCCAACTCCCAGA
Source organism: Erpornis zantholeuca (assembly GCA_013400515.1). Classification (NCBI taxonomy): domain Eukaryota; kingdom Metazoa; phylum Chordata; class Aves; order Passeriformes; family Timaliidae; genus Erpornis; species Erpornis zantholeuca. The sequence goes on along the minus strand of VZTN01025902.1, from coordinate 340,916 downwards.
CACAGCTTCCCTCTCCCCACAGGGGCTGAGATGCCCAAAAACTCTGGTCTCGGAAATAAAGCAAATTTCCAGCTGTCTGCATTCCCACTGACTTTGAGGGGAGGAAGGCTCAGAGCCCAGTTGTGGGCCTGCAGATTATACACACCTCTAAATCAGAGAATAAACACCAGGAATTGCCTTTACCTGTGGAAGTGATGCAGACACATTCACACCCCTGCCAAGAGCGCTGGCACAGGGCACTACACACAAGATCTTACAGCAGGATCTGCTTGGGCTTACGTGCAGAAACAGGACAAAGAAGAGCAATACTTTGTTTAATTTCCATACTTGCATGAAAACAACATAATCCTGATTACTGTATATGCCTCTTGAAGGGTAGGATGCATCTATGCTTACATATTTTTTCAATACAGATGAAAGAAAAATAGGAAAACACATTTGTACCAATCAACAAGGCAGATTAGGATTTTATTCAGCGTATGTTTTAGACAGATTCGCTTTTCTTAATGCCTTGCACTTTCCCCCTCTCCACAATTTCTGCAGTTAAGATAAAAGACACCCAGAAAACTATTGAGTATTTTTCTGTGCTGAACCCTGCTCATTCCACAGGAAAAATCCCACCTAAACCCTCATGTCCAGCCTTACTTCCCAGAGCAGAGAATTCACCCTACTCTTTGTAGAATTATGTTTCTTAAATTCAGCTCTACTTGAAGTCTTTAGATCCCCTCATGATTTTCATCTACAGATCCATGACCTGCAGAGTCATGACCATTTCTGCATGGATAAGAGGTGCAAAAAGATTGAACTATTTAAATACAACATAAGAAAGTTTATGATAATGAAAGGATTTAAGGCCACCAAATCCTTGATGGTGCTCAGACCACTGGAATTTTATCAGTAGGAGCATTTTATTGTAGCCCTGGGTCACAAATGGACATCTTGTTTCATGGAGGATATGTTCACATGAATTTCTCTTCCACATTAGAACAGACCAACATCTCAAAATTCCTGGCAAGAGAAATTTTTTGAGGAAATAGTTGCTTTACATTTATCAAAACATTTGGTTTCTGCATGAATTGCTTCTTATTTTTGACAGTTTCTATGACAGTAGGAAAAACATAATTTGAAATTCCCCAAGGGGAAATTGAAGTTTCTTGTTTTACTAATGCAGACATGGACCATACCCATGCTGCTGTAATTTCCTCGTCCTTTTTATTTTTTTCTTCCTTTCCTTTCTTGTTTCCTCTACAACAACAGCAACAAAATGACTAAACAGCACAATTTCACAAACAGTTTTGGTTCTGGTAGAATTCCAGCCCCAACAGAAAGAGACTCAATGAGCAGCCCTATGAACAGCATTTGTGTTGTCAGAGGTACCAATCAACACCTGCAGCTGAACCAGCAGCTTGTGCTTGCAGATGTGCCTGTACTGCCCCAGCACTGCCTTCTTCCCACTTCTTTCCCCCTCCTTCCTTTCCTCCATCAACACCTTCCTGCAGCAGGGTGGGATGCAAACTTTGAGTTGGCCAAGCTGCAGCTCAGCACAGGACTCCAGAGGTGCTGGGGGTTTCTCCCATCCTGAGTAAGGATTGCAAAATGAGAGATATTTGCTGTCGTGCGAGGCAGGTGTGGTTTAAATTGACTTTTATGGAGATGAGCAGGAACTTCAAGCTCTCCAGGAAAAAAGGCCCTTCTAAATTGTGCCATCAGCTGTGCAAGGGTGGATTTCACAGAATTCACCAACTACCTTGGGGAGGGTGGGGTGATTTTTTTTGCTCTGCATCAAGTACAAATTGCTGTTCATGTGGGGTTTTGCTTTAGGCTGCTACATATTTTGCTATTGTCTCTTCCTTCCCCTAAAGACATTGAGAATTCCTCTGCCTCATGTTTTATTTACAAGTTTTTGTGGTTTTGTGCTTTATCATCTTGAGTGGGTTGGGAGAAGCTCAGTTTTATAGATTTTTAATAGAAAAGTAGAGAATAGCTCACCTCAAAATCTTACACTAATGGCTTGTAATGTGTCAGGAACCATCCTGCTTTCTGGAAGAGAGAATATATATTTCTCTGGTTTGGGTCCCAAGCTGAAACAAACTTTGCTTGGAGGAGGCTCAAGTCTGAACACCACACAAAACAAAAGAGCACTGCACTTCTGGTCCCAGGGTGATTTGAGGCTGACAGCTTGTTTTCCACTGTATTTCCCAGATCAGGGTAAAGCTCCTCCTGTCTTACTCAGGCATCAAAGATGGGAGGCAGATTTCTACCCTCAGAGGATCAGGATCCAAGGAAACAGCAACTATGTAAAAAAAATACTGCACATAGAAAATACAGGAGTGTGCAGAACTCTTCCCTTTTACTGGAGTAAAGATCATATATATGATAATTATTTCCTTTCTTGGTCCAATCCTTTTTATCCAGGGCCATGGCTCCACCTCAGCACATGGCACCTCAGGATCTCTGAGTGATCCTTCCAAGATCCTGGCAGGGAACAGCCCTCCCTCCCTCCTCAGCACACACAACAAAGCAGCTCTTTGACCCCTCAGGGGCTGGGAACAACCAACACTCAGGACAGAAGCATTCAGCTCTTGGAGTTCACAAGGGGAAGGGGTCTGCATGAAATATTCCATTTGTGCAGGTAAAAAAAATGAAAAAACAAACAAAAAAAAAGACGCCTTGCCCTAGCTGAGAATCCACCCATATTTCTTCAGCTGCATTCAATACAATTTTATAATCGCATTTAAATCAGCACCCTTGGAGCAGGGTGGAGCCCAGGTTTGAAAGCCAAGAGTCATTTGAAAACATCTTTCTCTGTCAGCCAAAAACTTCTCTCATTTGATATGGGCAGAAGGATGGGAAGAGCTTTACAGGGGCCTCGAGAGGTGCCTGCTGTGGAGTGTCCTGTGAGCCAGAGTTTGCCCAAAGCTCATCCTGCTCAGCACCCTCTGCTTCTCCAGGTGTCCTTGAATGGTTACCTGGAAACAGAGACCAGACAGGAATAAAGGAATAAAGGAGGGATTGATTGGAAAGGCCTTCAGAGGTACACTCTGGCCTCCAGAGGCTCCTGCCTCAGTGCATCCCAACATGGACAAGGACAGCTCACGAGTTCTTCCCACTTTGATATCAGCATCAATTCCCCAAGCAGAACCCAGGCAAGGATGGAATTTGCCCAAGCTTGCCTCCCTCTCCCCAAGATGAAGGTTTACACTTCTTGATCTGGGTGTCCTTGGAGAGCAAGTTAAAGAGGTTTTGTTATGTCTATCTTAGCATGAGAGAACAGCACTTAACAAGCTACAGGAAACTTCCGAGTTAGACTGGGCAGGGCAGGATTTGAAAGATATAAAAGTTAAAACCTAAGGCATCATCCTCACCAGCAGAAGGGTCCCTGTCCCTGAGCAGCTCCTTCCCCCAGCCTGGGGCTGGCTTGCATTAGCAAGGATGTGCTGGTACAACTCGACTGCACACCCCCCTGAGGGGAATGCAGCTCACACCCATGAAAGAATTCATCTGTCAGGATTGCTGGGGCTGGCTCTGGGAGCAAAGCAGCTCTTAGGATGCTGTTGCTGTGCAAGCATGCCCCCAGTAACACTTCTCTGCAAAGTTAAAACAAAAGGATGTGCAGAAAACATCATACTTCTGTGCAGGGGTAAAGTGAGGGTCAGCACTTGAAAGAGAAGACTGCAAAAGCAAAGGTCTATAATCCTGATCATTTTTCATTTCCTTGGAAGAAATCACGGGTGGGTGCTGTTACGAAACAGGTTTAAAGAGAGGTCACAAAAAGGTGATGGAAGTTGCCTATTTGGAATTAGAGAGAAAAACTCATGGTTTTAAGTACAGTATGATTTTACTCAAGCAACTAAGATGGGTGATAAATATTAAATAAATCATAATATCATTTTATTATTTATAAAGCTGACTGCAAACATGAGGATTTGAAATAGAATATTGAGCCAATTTTATAATTACTAGTGATAAAATGCTTTAACCTCTGCATTAGCTGCTACCCATACTGTACCTTTGATTCCACTAATCGATCTTAATTGATTAAATGAAAGTACTTCATCTTTGGATTTTATTGCCAGCATATTCTGCCACTTTCTATTACAATCCATTTTGGAAGATACCTGATGATCACACCCAAACACCCTTCTCTTCTCACTTTCGTCCTCTCATTAATTATCTGCTGCCAGCCCAGATTTCTTGCAGCAAGGGACTCCAGCACACCTAAAATGCAGCACATCCAACACAACCAAGGGCAAGTAATCCTTTCTACTCGAGTCTCTGCCTCAGTCAAGCAGTGCCCAGCACAGCTGACCCCTTTGGTTCATGTGCTCTTCTCCCTTAAAGCTTCTTTGGGCATTTTTTAACAGGGACTTGACATAGAGCTGCTTTATAGAGAGTTTTGAATGTGCTTCTGTTTAAATCTTGTTAATATGAAGATTTCTTTCCTCTGAAATTTACTCCAGGCTTCACAGGGTACAATTCCCCTGTAGAGAACCTGCAGTGTAACCTAAATGAAGGTGAGGGCGGTGGAAAAAACCCCACAAACTTGGATAACATGAAAATTGTAACTGCATTATTCAAGCTAAGAAATTTATTCACCTAGAAGGGAAATATTCCCTGAGAAAGCAGACAGTGGAACACCTAAATTATATTTTGCATATCATTAATCATGAAGGGATAGGTGCTCAAGCACTCCCATAATGAGCAGTGTACTACAACCAAGTTACTAGAGGAATACAGGCCTGCATTTGGGTAATTTGTCCCTGGGTGCTTCAGTCAGAGCTCATCATGCAAGCTCAGAATGCAATATATAATCTGACCCATATATGCTATTGGAGCACCAAGAAAGCGCAGAGCAAGGGGAAATGTGTTAGCACAATCCCTGGAATCTTTATTCATGAGAGCCAGTGAGGTAGATAATGTGTGCTGCCGTGGTTTAACCCCAGACAGAAACTCATCCCTGAGCAGCTGCTCCCTCACTCTCCCCTCGTGGGATGGGGAGAGAAGCAGAAGGGTAAAATTAAAACAACAGCAACAACAAACAAAAAAAAATCAACCTCAGACAGTTAAGAGCTAAAGCAAAGTCCACACCCACAAGAAAAGCAAAACAAGGAATCCATTCACCACTTCCCATGGGCAGGCAGGGTCAGCCACCCCAGGGAAGCAGAGCTCCAGCACAAGACAGTGGCTTGGGAAGGCAAATGCCATCATTCTGAACTCGTGTGTCCCACCCTTTCTCCATTTCTTACTCCAGCTTTAAACAAGTGGAGCACCATCCCCGTGGTCTGGGATATCCCTGGGGTCAGTGGGGCTCAGCTGTCCTGGCTGTGTCCCTTCCCAGCTCCTCGTGCACCCCAATCCTCCTGGCTGGTGTGTGGGGTGAGGAGCAGGAAAGGCCTTGACTCTTCAGCAATAACTAAAACATCCCTGACTTACCAGCACTGCTTCCAGCACAAATCCAGAACACAGCCTCAAAAGAGCTACTGTGATCAAAATTAACTCCACCCCAGCCAAAACCAACACATGGGCAGAAACCAGTGGTGCAGATAATTAAGAGAAAATGGAAATAAGTTCTTCAAGGGAAAAAAATGGACAATTCCTTTTGCTCTGTCACTGCTTTGGAAAGGCAGTGCTCCCAGAAAAGACAAACCCCTGCTTGGTTTTGAGTTCTCCTAATGGCTGGGAATGCTGCCACCACAGTGACTGGGTAAGGCTCAGGAATGATAAACCTGTAAGAGGTCTTTCTGACCTCACTGTAAGAAGGAAATTCAAGAAATACCCATCCACATAAGACATAAGCTTTGCAGCCTGCTCAGGTCAGCAGTTTTTGGAAATGATTGCCACATGTGTTAACATGGCATGAAGGCTGTCTGAGAGCAAACAACTGAACTTCCCCAGCTCCAAAAGCTCAGAGGGGAGAATTGCAACCTGCAGTGATGCCTTGGTTACAGTCCAGCCTCCAACACAAAATCCACTGAGCCAACAACTGGGCTTTGCTTTTACTAGAACACAGTGCAAATCCATGCCTATTTTATTTTTTATAAACTGATGCCTGCTAAGCTTTTTTTCTCCTAGAAAATGGCTCTTCCAAGTTCCTGCCGCACTTAAGTTTTATCTCATATATAGATCTTTATCTTATCTACTGCATGAGTCAAGTAGGGGAGGAGGCTCTCTTATCTATTGTAGCCAACAGGGAAGAGTTTAATGAAAAAACCTTATTGTTCTCCAGTATTAATCTGCTCCCAGCTCCCAGCCAGGCACTGATACCCCATGGAGATACACTGATCCCCATCACACTGCTACAAACATTCCTTCAGATCCAAATCACACATCTGAGTTACTCCACAAGAGCCCAGACATCATTTCACCACATTTCTGGACTGGACTCTTCTTCTGGACTTCTGAGCATGCAGGTGTTATTGGATTCTTAACTGGAAACTTGTTTCATAAATGTTCGAGATTGTTAAGTGTGATAATGTTCACCATGTTTACACATGAAAGGTGATTCAGATTACAACAGCAGTCTGTGGTGGTTATTTCTCACTAATTCCTTGTGCAGAGAGCTGTCATTCCAAACCATCATCTCCAGGGCAGATCTTTATTTGGGGAATACATTAATCCAGAAGTTACCATCTCTGCTCCTTCAGGAGAACTTGGAGACCACTTAATCTATCTAAAGAAATGCATTAATGAGGGCAACACCTAAACGAGAACCAAAAAAGTCTCTCCTGCTAAAGGATCAGGAAGTATTTTAACTTTATTAATTTATTCCTGCAAGGGAAGGCAAATAAACTAACCCAGCACGTGTTAGTTTTTATGTTTTTAAAAGTTTCACACAGCCATTAATGCAGATATAAGTTTCTCTTACTCTGAGTTAGGAACAACAGAGACTCAATTCATCAGGTGTACAAAGGGCCTGAGCCCTGACTACTTTTGTTTTTCCTTACCAAAATGCAATTAAAATACAAATTCCATCTTCTCCTTGCATCAAATTTGTGAAAAAGAGCCATTTTCTTGCAATAAATTCCTAAAGATTTCGTTCCACGAGCAGCAGAGCATGGTGGAAGTGCATAATAAATCAGTCCAAATTCTAGCTGTGTCTAAAAGGTTTATAGAAAGCTCTCTATCCATTTTTCACACTCCAAAATCTGAATTATAATTAATTTCAGGAATCAACCAACCTACCCCTTACTTTAAAAATGTCAAGCTGAGGAGCGCATTATGTGAGATTACAATTAATCAGAAGTGGAGGCACACACACACAGACACACACACACACATCTTCCCACTTAAATTCCTTGGCCAAAAAATTATTACAGCAGCCTTGACAGATACTAACTGATCTTTTCAAATAGCATTGGCTGGTGATGGATGTTGCAGCCTTGTGCTAACACAGAGCTTTTCGGCAGCAAACAGGCATCATCTGACAGCTCCTGCATTAGCTCTAATGACATGCTGATGGCCCTGGCTCTCCTCGCTCTCTTGGATGCACTACCCCATCTGGAAAGAACTCCAGGGATAGAAGAGCCCAGCGTGCTAAATTATATAAAAAAGAATGATCAGCGTTCGCAAAACATTAATGAAACATTAAGCATAAGTGTTTCGGAGGACAATGTTGTTATTTACTCATTTTCTTGCACAGATTAAAGGAGTTATTTATAGCTGCTGTCTGTGGCCCTGATAGTGCCTTCTAGTCTAACGTTGTCCTGCTCAAAGGAGAGGGGGGAATGATGCCTTAGGTTTTAACTTTTCTATGTTCCCAGCCCTGCCCTGCCCAGTGTCACTCTGCAGTTCCCTGGAGCTCGTTCAGTGCTGTTCTCTCATGCTCACACACACACAACAAAGCCTCTCCAGCTTGCTCTCCAAGGACACCCAGACCTTCCCAAAATGTGTAAACCAACATCTTGAAAAGGGAGGGTAAACTTGGGGAAATTACATCATTAGCTAAAATTTTAATTCGCAAATTTATGCTGATATCAAAGTGTGAAGAACTCGTGACCTCATCCACCTTGGGAAGCACTGAGGCAGGAGCCTCTGGACCCCAGGGTGTGACCTTTGGAGGCCTTTCAAATAAATCCCTCCTTCACTCCCTTATTCCTGTCTAGTCTCTGTTTTTAGGGAGGCATTTAATGGATCAGCTCTTTGGCACCACATCCAGAGAACATCCAGGCCATGAACAGCACCCAGAGTTAAAGCAACCCAAAATATGAGCTTTCCCTCCCCTCCTCTGCAGAAGCACCTGACCTTCCCTCCTCTCCTGCCCGACAGTTCCCCCAAGGGGAGGCATCTCTTTGCCCTGCCTCAGCTCCTGAGGTGCTCATGAAAAGGCTGGGCAGAGCCTGTACAAGGCAATAGCCCAAAAATATCATTTTACTTCACTGTCAGCTGCAAGGGGTGAGGAACAAAAGTAACAGCTCCCTAATTTAATGTGGACTTCAAATAAAAGCACCTCCCTTTCCATTTATCTACCTGTGCAGCTATTTTTGTCCAGTTCACTGGGAGAATTGCTACATCCTGTTATGCCTAAAATATTTTGCTTCTTTAATCACTGCACAGGATTCCTACCTGCAGTGAGTGGACTGAGCAGACAAGAGAAATTTACTACAGCCACCAGCCAGAGATCAAATTCATCTTTCATCAATTATTTGGGACACTATTGTTTCCAGCAGTTTCTCCTCTTAATAAAACTGATCACAGCTGAATGTTTGGCTGCTTCTGCAGAAAATGCCAAGACTTGTTTTATTCATTATACTTGTATTCTTCTTACCTGTACATTCTCTGGAAGGATTTTATATATAAGTGATGAGCATTGTGTGGTTGACAAAGTGTGACTAAAGTACAAGCCAAAGAGCTGGAAGATAAATTCATCCTTGCAGTGCTGCAGCTGATTTTCTATGCAGCAATTAACAAAAAGCTTTTTTCCTTTGCCCCTCTTTCAGAGGCAGAGCTGGCAGTTTGGTGTTTCAGGGTGAGGAAAAATAATCTTGCAGAAAAAATCTGGGCAAAGCCATCCCCTAATCCAGCACTGAAAGGATGACACAACTTTTATACAACTCTGCAGGGCAGTGCTGACAGAGCTCAGGATGACCTTGTCCCTAAGAAAGCTCTTCCATACACTGGGAACCAAATGCAGGCATCAAGTGATACAGACTTAGAGTCTACATTGCTTTTTTCCTCTCTTGTAGGGCACAGGATATGGTCTCTTCCAAAAAAGAAAATTACTTTGCAAATCCCAGCCCACCTCTACAACAGCTTTGGGGGCCCTCAGCAGACAGGTCCAAAGCAAAAACACTCCTTGTCCTTGCATAAAGGGCTTTTGGCTGCTGCTGTGCATGCAGGCAGGAGGCTCCTGCTGGAGGACTAAAGCCACACTCTCATTCCCCAGGATGAGAAACCAGCGAGGAGGAACTGAGAGCACATGGAAGCACTGGAGGACAGAGCATAGAAGCACTGGAGGACAGTTCCTGAGGGTTTTAAGCCTTCACATTAGTGCAAGTACCCTGAGAAATCCCAGTGAGGGATGGGTGCAGCGTGAGTGAAATCAGGAGAGAGAGGCCTGGTTGCACCTGGAGGACATTCCTCACTCAGCCCTTGGAGATGTACACACCTCATTTGCTCTGGTTCAGAAGAGCAGCTGCAAAACCCCTGAAATGAGTGGAGTCCACCCACCAACTTTGGATTGCATATTTTATCTCCCACAAGTCTTTCCATCTTCCTCTTCATTCACCTCATCTCTTTGGAAAGCAAGAATAAATGAATTCCACTACTTGATGGAGCTGCCCTGGAGACCTCCCAAGTTTCCCTTTGAGTGGGAATTGCCAGGCCAGAGGAGTCCAAGATCAGCACTGGCAAAGCACATCAGGGGACCTCAGCCTTGGAGGTCTAATTAGAGCTCCAGGTTCTAGTGGGAATGTGGTGCTTATTCTAGAATAAGATGAAATTGTCTTGGTTCTACTAAAAAAAATTGATTAAAGAGATGAAAAATTAAATTGTATAATTACAAAGGTTAAACTCGAGGGAGTCATTAGACAAACTATGAGAAGATCATCAGTTTTAAAAAAGAGCAGAATCAAAGATAATGGAATTTCAGTTTTTCTCATTTTCTTCAGCTGAGAAAACATCATAAACCCATGTCAAACACAAGTGTTAAATGGTAATTTCTACAGCATTTCTCTTTGAGCATTAGGTTTAGATGAGGCTTTATAAGGTAAAGGCTGGTCACTATTTAAACTGTTGTGGTGCAGAAGTATTGGAGTATTAAACGTGATTTAAAATTACTGTTATAACCCATCATTTTCTAATCCCTTAACTCTCCAGGACAATTTAAAATAAATTATATCAGCTTTAGGAAACAAATAAATATACCATATAGGAAACAAAAGCTGAAGAAGATTACCTGGGAGGGAGACAGACACACTGCACATGTGGTTTAAGGGAGAGTTTTCCAAAGTATCTCGAGGAATTAAGAACCTAATTCTTATTTATGGAAACACTTAGGAGCTGTGATAAAGGACAGATTTTCTCCAGCAAAATTTTAAACTAAAAATACATGACAGAAGTACTTACTTTATGATTTTTATGACAACAAAAATACACAGTGCCAAAAGGCTCCCGGAGCTCCTGATTGCTTTCATTTCATTTCTCACCACAAAAGTGAAACGAGAGAACGAAGGGGAGATTATACTGCCAGCTTTCTCATTATTAATGGCGAGGGAAATAGCTGCCTTAATGCATTTGATTACATCTCAATAATCACAGCCGCCCGGTTCCCTTTTACGCTCGCCACGCTCCCTAACAGAGAAATGTCTTTACCCCGACCGCAAACCCTGCGGCCCCGACCACTGACAAGTTGTGACAACTGCAGCCAGCCTGCTGGGAGAGTGTACAAATATAACTGGCCCTGCACACACGTGAGCATCACCTGCCACCACGGGAGCATTATCAGAGCTGCACGAGTTCCCCGCGGGCTTTGGGAGCCCTGAAAAGAGCAGGGAGGGCTGCTCAGTGAGTGTGTGCCATGCCAGAGCTGCCCTCTCCGAGCTCCTGATGTTTACAGGCTGTCCTCAGGGATATTCCTAGGGAAAAAAAACCACGTTTGATACTGGTAGAGCTGTCTGAGGAGCGCCCTAAAGTGTGCTCAAACGCTGAGATAGGGTTATCGAGTGTGCCAAGCTGTTGAAAAAACCTGATCTTCAGTGGAAAAATAAAAATCAATCGCTGGAATGTAACTGAAACTTCCCAAGCCTGAAATAGTCTTTCTTGGATTTGAGGTAAAGAAGTGCAGAAGGTTTTCAGGAGTTGCTTGATTTCTTTTTTCCTGTTTCACACCTCCCCTCAAGGTCTGACCAGCCAAAGCTTGCAGGAATTGCAGCGTGGCTCATGAGCTGCACCAGCCTTGGCCTTTTGTGCTCCACAGAACCCAAAGTCAGAACTGAGCCTCCTTTGTGAGGAGGGAGCCAGCAGTCACACAGAAAGAGCAGGAATGCAAATCCAGCTTCCCAGGGAAAACAGACCTGTCAGTGACAGCTGCGTCTGACCACAGCTCTGTGCCATCCTTCACTTGCTGGGAAGTGAAAGAAATTAGAATGTTGATAATTAGATGTTTCTCTAATTTAAAAAAGCCATCTAAAAGTCCCATGCACCAGCTCATGTGGTAGAAATCTGCACTCAGATGTTTTGCTGGTAAGATCCAGTGAAAGGCAGAGATGCACAATTTTTGCTACCCACCAGACTTTCCTGTTGCCTAAAACCCCAGGAGCAGCCTCAGCTCCTTTCTTAGTTCCTCACAGGTGACTGTCCAGAGTGAGATCCTAGGGGGATGGAAATGAGAGAAGTGTGAAAATGGAAAAAAATAAGCAATGGGGAAGAATCACAGGAGGAGCAGCAGCTCAGCACTGCCCTGAGACTGCTGTGAAAGGATGCTGCATATGGGAAGGGAATAATCTATTCTTCATGTGCATGGTAGGTTAGACAAGGAATAATGAGATAAAATTACAGCTAGGGAAATTCAATTCAGACATCAGGATATACTTTCTAATGGTAAAGACTGTTATGTCCTGAAACAGATAGCTTAGGGACACTGGGGAATAGATGGTGTTGGTGGTTTAAAGAGGCAGATGAACTAAGTGAACTCCTCAGGTCTCTTCCAAGCCCATTTTCTTTAATTTAGGGTAAATCAGCTGAAATTTCTCCATACAGCCTTGCACCTGTACGACCTCTAAGTTTCCAGACTTGGTGGATGTGCTCAATTCTGAATTAACAGTGCCTTGGGATTTTTTTTAAGAACAGCATATAAACCTCGTGATTATAATTACAGTATTTTATGATATACTTTTATCACAATTTTACACAGACTATAGCTCCATTTAATCCAAGAATGTCATTAGACATCTGGCTATGTGGCCTTCACTCTGTCAAGAACATCAGACACTTCAAATAATGGCTTTCAACTGCTCCCAAAAAAACATTCACTGGTTACAAGGCATCGAGTCTCTGGATTTAACTACCTCAAACACTTCAGACATTCACTGGAATGGCTCAGTTTAGCCAGTGCTTCAGCTGGACAATTTCTGATAGAGTGCATTGTAAAAATTCTGTGAGAGAAGCACTTTTTGGGGGTGATTTATTCAGTGTTGCTGCTTATTTTTATCAAAATCACAACCTAGAGAGCAGACCTAAAGAGGCAATAAATGAAACCTTACAGTTCTCCTGCATGCAAAAACCAAAGCAAGGCTGTGGTGGTGGTCACTAAAAATCTGATCTTGCCACCCATTGCACACACTGGCATCAACCCAGCAAAGCACTTAAGTGCATGCTTAATTTTAAGCATACAGGTAGAGCCATTTAAACTAATGGAATCATTTAAGTGCTTTGCTGGACCAGGGCCAGCCTCCTCAGCATCTTGCAGTGTCAAGCACACAGAGCAAGGGCTTCACCTAATTGCATGGGGCTTTAATTGACAAAAATCAAAGTAATGCAGCATTCAGACTGAGCCCATCTCGCTCAGGCTGCTGTTCTAATCAGGGTGAGTAGCTCGGGGTTGGTTCATGCTGTCCCAGTGCCTCGAGTGCCCTGTTGGATTTGATCCACCATGCCTCAATCTCTGGCATAAGCTCTCTCCCAAGTTTTCCATCCAGCATGCTCTCATCCCAACACCCCCTCTGTTCACCTGCCCCAGTGATCACACTACACAATTATGTAGTCTTTCATACCAAGTGTGTTCTATCACTCTCTGTTTTCTCCTCCTGATATGCATTCAGGCTTAGGCTGTGTGCTCTTTTATAAAGTGATTTTACTCACTTTTTTGCAATTTTACATGCATCTGTGGAAGCACAAAAAAAAAAAAGAATTGGGAGAAATGTTTTGATGCTGTAGTAGCTGAAGAGAGCAGATCTCACACTGGGCAAGGCTGGAGTCTCCATACCCTGAACCATTCCCCTCCTTAGATATATAACTTATTATCCAGCTGCCAAGCAAAGGAATACTGTGCCCACAATGACACAGGAGTCCCACCTCTAGATAAGCTCTTACTTTGAAGTTCTGAAACAGAATATTTGAGGGGAACAAAAAAAAACTAAGGCGAACCAACACAACTAATTTAGCGTGGATGTAGAATTAACTTCTCACCACAGTGTGTTCCTATAAACACAGTTATGAAAGGGAGAAATAATGACATGTCTGGGAATTTGTCAGCCTGTTGCACTGAGTTAATGCAATTGCTGAAAAAGGGTGATTGAGAGCTGTGAGAGGAGTGTGGGCAGAGTACAGAGAGAGTGAACTGAGAGCGCTCTGCATCTGTACATGCTCACATGAGCGAGGCCTCTGCCTTACCTGCTTTCATCCAAGCATGAGACAGAAGATACAGCACACAAAATAGCAACTAGACAGGAGGGGAAGATGCTTCCAGAAATGCAAGGGGAGTTTGTTACCTCTTTTGTCATTATAATTTTCTGTGGTCACCATTAAATCATCTTTAATCTACACCTTACGAGCAGATCTGGGTCTAAAAGGCAAATATCCCTGGGAAATAGTGAGAAATACTGAAGAAATACTAAGAGGGGGGTGGGACAGGTCAGGTAGTTGAACCTTGCAATGGCAGTATTTCTGTAGTAGCTCTCTGAAATGCAACCACATTTTCCTGTGCCTTCTGCAGGAAGCAAAATTCTGCAGTTAATTGCTCAGGAAACAGCTTTTTGCAACACTTAAAGTGCCACTGAACAGTGACCATCCTCCCAGCAGCTGAAGGAGGGAAAATCCTCCAAGATCTCTTTGTGCTCTGGTAAAACCTGTGCTGCAACCCTGCCATAGCAGACAGGGAGGCAGGAACAATTCAAACACAGATAATATTTAACATATCAACACATTTTAGCTTGAAAACAGGATTCATCACCTTGCAGTCTGAAGAAACATAAATACTGGAGAAGTTCTGTTGAGTTTCTAAACTCTTCCTTTCAAAAGGAGTCTGGAGTGTGTAACTCACATGCAGCAATTTGAATGATGCAACATTTCAAAACCAATCTGAAATGGATCTTTCCAAAGAAAGACTTCACCTCTCAGCAGCTCTGTAAATCTCTGTCTTCTGTGATGCCCTTTTAGAGTCTGAGCATTTGTCCACACTTATAAAACAGGTAAAAAGCTAGTGAGCCTCAATGCAGACACTGAACTGCACATGAATTTGGATACAGCAGCAATTTTGGAACTCTGAATTGCAGGGTGCAGCTCCACATCTCACTGATAACACAGAAAGTCATCAGCACACTTCGGGATTAAGTTGTTCATGGGGGTGAACCCTGAATGAACATACGAGGTTTCCAATTGCCCTTTGCAGCTATCTCACTTTCTAAAATGACAAATATGAAGACATAAAAATCAATTCAAGAAAAAAACCTAATTTTAAAATGTCAACAAGAGCACTTCTTAGCATTTACTCAGCTCTCATATCAAGCCCTACAACTCCATAGTGGCTGTCTCCACCAGTGTGTTTTCCCTAAAAAAATCCCCACATTTTCGCTGCAAAAGAAATCAAACACCCTTTTCTTTATTTTTTGGTGACTGTCCCACAGAAAAGGACTTTTAGTTATTAACTCAAAATGTAGCCTTTAATCACATCTGCTCAGGAGAGGGCTGAGGCGGTGAGGCAATGCACAGCTTTGCTGCACAGCATATGGTATTTGAAAAGTGAGTAGAAGGGGAGAACGACAGACAGGAAAAGGTTCAGACTTCTGTAGCCTTGGTTTTGCACTGCGTGGTAATTATACTGAAGAATTCATGACTCACTTTGGTGCACTACTGTGCGCTGCTAAATTAGAAGTTTGGCAAGGACACCAGACAAATGATGAAATATATAATATTGGTTTCTCTAGCATAGCTCATCACTACAGTCTCGGGGTTTCAAAGGGCTTTTTTTAGCACTCTGGGAAAACAAGATCTTTTTTAAACAAGAAAAACATATTGAATCAAAAATGTGCTGTACGGAAGTCAGCAGAAACAAGTAAAATTCCTCCTTAAAAAATCAGCCTTTCAGGTAATTTGGGTAATAGCTCTCTAAAACTTATTTCTGAGTCTACACAGCGCTTCTGACACAGAGGCTACTAAAAGCTGTTGTGCATTAAAGCATAAGTGTGATGTGGAGATGAAGCTCCTCCACCATATAACATTCATAAGAAAATGTTTTCTTTACACCAGCTTACAAATGTGTATTATCAAAATGATTTACATAAAGGCTCCCCAGCCATTTGACAGCTGCAACGAGGCCAAGCACACTGGAAGATGCACACTTAAGTTAACTCTTAGAGAGAAATCCTTTTCTCCCAAAGACTGCAGTCAGCCTGGAGTTATGCAGCACGTTGGCATTAATCCAGTTTTGCCAGATGAATCCCTCATGTAATGCTGCACTAGTTATTCTGGTTTGCAATGAGAAAGAAGTGGTACCAGCCATAAGAAAGAGGCATCAGCATTAAAAACATTTTGCTGCATGACCCAGAATTAACATCTCAATTTATCCAGGTACAAACCAGGTAAAAATACCCAGTAGGGCAGGAATGGGAACCAACTTCTGTTGGGCTTTCCATACCTTTTCACAAATTTACTGCAATGTGCAAGTAAAATAAAGAGTTATAAAGAGTCATAAAGAGTTTCACAGCAGTCAGAGGGTTTGACCACGGAGAGAGTTAAGATGTTAGCAGAAATCCTCTCTATGAAACTTGCCATTAACTTCAAGACCTCCCTGCACAAACCTGGCAAAGTCTCAGAAATATCGGATGTCAAAGCCTCCATATGCTAAACCACCACTGCTCTATATCATGTGTTTTGTTTAAAGGCAAGCACAGAGATTGCAAACAGCTATTTTTAACTCTTTTCAGTGTACAGTACATCTGTTGTGTTTCTGATTTCCATTAAAAATGAGAGTCATTTACTGATCTGGCCGTCCTCCAGATTTCTACATGAAACACATGGGCTAAGCACAAAATAATGCTGTTTTATGTGCATGGGTGCATGTATTGTATTTATTATCTACTACAACGATCAGAAACACAGTTAAAAATTCTGCGGGGACTTTGAAGGAACAGACTATCACTCTTATTTCCTCCAAGTCCCTGGACTCAAAACCATCAAGAACAAGGCCGTGAAACCTTTCTTTTATGTTTACATGCTGCTGCTGGGACATAAAATCCCACTGACTTTTCTCACTGGAGAAGAGGATCCTGAGGCTGGGGACACAGCTCGGGGTGTAGCAGACACCTTCAGCACAGCTGCACAGAACGACCCTGGAGAAAAGCCTCCAACAACAACAAGCTGCTGAGGGATCTGCCAACATGGACCTCAGCCAGCAAGTCAAGCAAATTAAAAGCTGCAATCAATTCTCCAGCAAAACTTGTCCTGAGCTCTGCTTCCCTGGTGAAAAACAGAAGATGATCAGCATGCACCACAGGTCAGTGGGTTCACACTGTCTGAGACCAGCAAAGGGAGGAAATAAAGACATTGCCAGGGCACCACAGAGCACCCTGCCAGCAGCCTTTTACGACCTCACTCCAAAGCCTGCTGAAGTCAACTGGACTCTCTTTGTAGATGCCACCAGCTTTAGGTCACATCTCCTTACAGGGCTCCGCTGCCCTTCCCTCTCTGCTGATTTCAAAGGCAGCAATGCAGCATTAGAGAAAAGAGGAACTCTTTCAAATAAGCACCAAGTCAGGGCTGGAGAGGTCACACACCACAGAACTGCTCTTATGGAAACTTTGAGTGGAGAAAATATAAAGACATTCACTCGAATTTGAAAATTAATTCCAAGGTCACTGTCTGGGCAACCTTTCAACATTTGTTTTCCATGCTTGCATGCACAGAAAACCTATTTCTAACCAGGACCTCTACGAAATCAGCAGGCCTAAAACGTGAGCAGCCAGATGTTCAGAAAAAGGTGAAATCCAAATTGTATATTTGATTTCTGCTGCGATTACATAACCTGTCCTGGAGGAGAGGAGCCGACACCCCGAGCTTACACAAGTGACCCAGATGGAGCTTTGCTCGTAGGGCAATTCCTGTTATTATTAGCAGAGGCACATCTGGCTGGCCAGGCCAGCCCAGGCACAGCCAGCCCCCAGCGCTCACAGGTCCCAGACCATCCCCACTATGGAACTGGCAGCACTGGGGGAGCCACAGGGCTCATCTACCTTCTGTGGCAGATCACGACAGAGATGCCACTGGGCCCCCTCACCTCAAGCTCTCACCATGTGCCCACTCGCCCATCAGGCAAATGACAAAGTGCAGTTGCTTCAGATGTGCACATTCCCAAAGTTCTCCTCTGTAAGGACAATGTGATGTTCTCTCACTGTGATTTATCCCCCTGGCCTTTATGTGCTGGCTACATATGGTACTAATTTCACAGCCATTTTCAGATGATGCAATGAGATTAAATGACATGGCCATAGTCACAAAGGGATGGCAACATTAATGCAGACTCTGGGAAAAGCTCCTTGTTTTTAGCTCTAAATACGGGTGTACCATTTCTTTCATATTGTGTTACTCCTCCATGGCTGCCAGACTTGCCAGACTGACAATAGCATCTTATGTTACAAAACCTCCAGTTTATTTTAACTTCAGTGTCCTTCAGAGGTTAAATTTCCATGGGAAATTACTTCTAGAGAAATATGGCTCGCATATGTTTGTGCCAAAAAGCCACTTCTGCTGCTTTTCTTCACAACTGTGATCCGTGCATATTTTATTTTTTGAATCATGACTCAGACTAAATAAAAGTTCAGCTTGGGTTTCAAGAATTCAAATGTGAATATTCAGCATCCAGGGTAAGTTTTCCCACTATTGGCTTTCCCAATGTTGGCACTTCCACAGGATCCAGCTGGCAGCAGTTGGAGTTGCCCCTGCCCTTTGAATGCTGGGGCCTGGAGAGCAAAGAAAAGGGGAAAATGATTTTCCACAGACCTTTCTGTTAAAAGACTTCAGAAGCGACGGCCACTGCTGTGTCTCTCACCTCTTTAAGGCTCAGTCCTTTTCTCTCTCCTCACTCTCCTTCACTGCAGTTTGTTCCTCAGCCCTTCCTGGCTGTCAGGTGCCAGCAAGTGAAGAACAAAATGACTTCAGGCTTCCTGTGGGGTACAACCAGGAGCACATTTGCAGTTCTGGTGGGTACCTGGTGTCCAGCCAGGGTCAATTCACCGCAGACTCTTTGTAGGTCAGTGCCTTCCAACATCCTTACACCTCCTGAACCATTTTGCAGCAATGCCAATGTTTTCCTTCTGAGACTAAACCAAAATGCCAGACCAAGTGTGGGGGGGAAGATTTCCTTACAAGCAAGATGGTTTGGGTCTGGCTGGACCCATGAGATCCATTGGCCACTGCACTCCCATTTTGCCAAAGGTTTTTAATACCAAACAGGTGGGAAATAGAGAGATTAAGCTCTGTGGCTTTTGTGCTGCCTCTGTAATGAGATCACCCTGGAGTGTGCTTGGGCATCTGCTACAGCCCCAGAGCAGCTCCAGCCCTCACCCAGCGCTGCTGTGCCCTGAGCACCAGTGCAGGGGGGCACACGAGGGCCTTTTGACCCTAATTTGTACTCTGATCTCCACACTGAGTTTTCAACTAACAGCTACAAGACAAGACTCTGGAAAATGGATCTCCCTTAGTGCAATAAGCACCCCGTGCACTGCAGAGGTACCTCGTGTTCCTGAGCACCACGCTATAGGCAGCAGATGGGACCAGTCACACATTGTCAGACCTCCATCAAAGACTCCTCCCCATCCTCCACAAGCCTTCACCCGACTGTCAGGAACACCCCCAAGCCCTACCCAAACTCCAGCACTTTCCAGTGCTCTGCCCTTTGCCATCTGCAGCCCCCACCCACCTCTGCCAGGGGCACACAGCAAAGCATCCAAGCAGGGCTTGGCTACCCACAGAACTATTTCTGCGAGATCCTAGAGGCAGAAGGCACAGCCTACCTGCAATTATTATTAGAAGGAACTTGTAATTATCATTTCTGGGTTGAGAAACAATACAAGAAAAGAAAATCATAACTATAAAGGAAGTGTTCATATTGCACTTCACGAGCACCTATGCAAATGATACTCAAAGCTGCACCTCACTAGTTGTTATTCCCTTGTTTCATTATTTTTCTGCCCTTCATTTCCAGTCCTTCTGTATAAAGCATTTTGCTCTTTTGCTTCATAATTTTGTTCTTTCATTTATTTGTCCCTCTTTCCTTTTGTTCTTCCTTTGATCTTTATCCTTTTAACTTCGGATTTTTTTCAAAAGCTTTTTTTGTAAACTCTGCCAGTTTCGATGTGCTGTCTTTGATGCATTTTTGAATTTGCTGCTAACTTTGCTCTTCATGCAACTTTTATTTTTCTCACTGGCTTATTTGCTATCTGTGGGACAGAAGCAATCAGATGCCAGGAGCCTTATTGCATCACTGCACACTGTAACTGCTAAATTTAATTTTGGCATTATGACCCCTAGAACTTGACTTGCCCACCTCAACTCCATTTGTAGACTGGAATTCTAAAGTGGGGCTTATGGATAACAAGCAAAACATCTGTGGCCTTACAGGAAGGTCTCCAATATCATTAATTTGAGTCTTGCAGAACTTAGTCCAGGAAAGTGGCAATCATTAGTGAGTTGAGTGGGAACTCTGCTCACATTTATGGTGTTATTCACAATGAGCTGAGCAAGACCTCTGCTTCTGGTGATGGAATTATGTGCAAGGGCTGCACCAGCCTCTCATTCCCATCTGTTCATGAATATCAAACTTGTGCTGATTTCAGTGAGCAAACAAGGAGGCCAGGCAGGTTTTGCTGCCTCACTTCAAGCTGAGGGAGTCAGATCCAACTGAAAAAGCCTCTTCCCATCACATCAAGGCAAAAAGCTTTGAGCCATGGCACTACCCCTTCAGGGATCTCGAGCATTAATCCTTTCTCAGAGCTACACCAGTGCTGAATGGAGCAACACCTATGCAAAAAGCACAGAAAAGTCCCATCCCTGTGCCCTGGCTAACTGCCAGAAGGGTACAATCTATATTTGAGGAGAGCTGCAAAGAAGAAAGGGAGCTGCACACCTCTGCACCACAAAATATGAGCACAGAAGAGCCTTGCAGCCACTGTCACTACAAAGCCAGTGAGTTCTTGAAATGATTAGCTCCAGTACCAACAGCAGATATGCCTCCTCAACGAGGATTCATAAATATGAGTCAACACATTAGCATTTATACTTATGGCAGTCCTGTCTAAAGGGTTCCAGATGAGATCTGGGCCATCCTAGCCCTGCTCTAGCTGGCTGTGCTAGGGTGCCCTGTAAAATATTTCAGAAAACAGCCACTGCATTGGCTTTTACCTCTTCTGCATGCTTTCCTATGAGAAAGGACAGAAATCAGAGCAGACAGCCACGTACAGAGCGCTAATCCAAAAGATAATGGGAAGAAACTTTGCAAGGAGAGAATTCAATTCACTTTATAAGGAGAAAATGCTCATTTCTCACAGTGACATCCACAATGAGCAATGCTGGGTTCCTGCCGGCTCAGCTCTTTGTATAAAGGTTGTGATATTTTGTCAGGAAGGAAAACAAAGGTGCCGAGATGGGCTGGTCAATAATTGACTGAGCCTTGTTACTCACTGCAATCACTATCTTGTCACCATGTCTCTGTCTCAAAGTTTGTTAAAACCAGTGAATCACCACAGTGAGAAAGACTTCTTACCTTGAAAAAAAAAAAGGAAATTACCATCACTGACAACAACAACAAAGACTTCCTCTCTGGCTTTGTCAAAGGTCACTCAGCAGTTAAGTCCATTTACACTGTGACTTCTATCAGCTGTGAAGAGCACAGAACAAAGCCAACACCAACATTCACTCCTCTGGCTTCAAAAATTTCCATGGAAACCTTCCCGCCCCCTCCCCCCTTCTTTTTTAAGTTACCTCAATCTTCAAAGAACCCGACAAGGACAAAGCCTGCACTTGAAACCACTTTCACTTTGCATGTCTGACATTCGTGTTTCCAGCCCACCTGAGAGGCATAACCTTGACACATTTCTTGGCAACTGCCTGGAGTTTTCTCTTCCAGCAGTGAAGGTAAGTGAGCAACTCCTTTCACCACTGGATTGCAGGTGCTGTGTATGGATATTATCCCCACCCTCCTCCTAACCCGTGTTTCACCTGAGGACGCAACTCACTCCTGTAGGATCTGTACAAACTCACAGCACAGGAGACACCCTGCCTCAAAGCATCCCTCTCTGAAGGGACAGGGCAGATAAACCAAATCTGATTACTCCATTACCTATACGTGGAAAACCACGTTGGTCTCTCGACTAAACGACAAACCCGAAGGCAATTAGGTCTGATTTACCAGGGAGTCTATGGCAATTATGCCTCCAACCCAGGCACCTAAATTGTATCAAGTGTTTTTGAGCCCACGCCTCGGAGGAGCCCCAATCCTGACAAGAAGAAATGGATACAGAGAACAAACTTGCCCCGAGCATCCTGACACATTCCCAAACTCATTGATCATCCCTGGCCCATGACAGCAGGGCTGCTTTACCACAGGGGCTGCACACCTCCAACCTTCAGCTGCAAACACAAAACAGCCACATCGAGTCGCTAAAATTCACTGATTGCAACATGCCAAAAAGGACAATCCAGAAAGCAAGACAGTATTAAAAAAAGCCCTTAGGGAAACAAAAAACAAATGTAGGACTAGAAGAGCAGAAATCACTGACAACAGAGCAGTTCAGGACAGCCCATCCTGCTGAAGGGAAGGGAGGGAGAGACCTCAAGCCCTCATCACCTTCTTTGGCAAATGAACAGCAGACTCTCCACATGTTCACTGAGGCCAAGCCAGCCCTGGGCTCACCTTAATTCAGGCTAGAACAGGTTAATTCTGATCTCAGGGCAGTGCAGGTGGAACTGCAGGGGCTGGGACTGGAGCAGGGTTACAGCAGCACCAGAGTGCCCCGGCAGAAGGGGGCAGAGAGAAGCCCAAGCCACAGGGCAAGTGGCCACCCATCAGAAAGGAAGCTCCCACCAAGCCAAGAAATAAAGACACGGCTAAGCTTAAGGGGTTTCACATCTCAAGGACTCACCCCCAAGTCCCAGAGTTTCAGACCTCCCTATAAAGAATATTTTTAGGATTCTGAATTTCTTGTGGAATTAAAATCAGGAGTATGAATTATTCTCCAAAGAAGCAAGACCTGAAATGCCATCACTTCCCTCCTGTAGTGTCTTTTATTAATAGACCTCGAAATGCTCCAGGGTATCCTTCCCATTGGACAAGCAGACAGAACTGCAGCAACTTCTCAGAATCTGTGGGGGTGCAGAATGTCACCAGGAAGGATGGCTTTTGTTGGCATGGGGCCCTGGGGGAGATGGGTGTACCCCAGATCTAGCAGTGGGCAAAACAAAAGAGCAGGAGACAGATGAAGAGAAGTCAAGGCAAAAGTAGGATAGTTAACAGGAGATTAGGCAAAGAGGTTGTAACCAGTAACTGCTTGAGATGCTAAAGATGTAATCCTAAAAGCTGAAGTTTGTGGTTGCTGAAGTGCTAGCTTTGGAGCAGTATATAAGGTGTGCTTTGTACAATAAAAGTTGGCTTTGCATGCACCCGGCGGAGTCTGTGTTTCAATCGCTGACAAGAATCACATTGGCAAGGAGCACCCAAGCTGGGGAGAATCCTGGTGTCTCCCAGGGCAGAGTAATGCACAGCCTGTTAGGATACACTGCCTAGCTGTAAGAATCTCCCAGGAGGGTTTCTATTAGTATTTTAATTTCTATTTCAGGCTGTCACATACTTAAGGGGTCTTGTGGTTTGCTGTCTTTGTTTCTCAGGTGGTTGTTTTTTAATTATCTGATTGAAAAATTAGCCATCCAAGAAGAGAAAAGCTCAAGTTGAGATGCCAAAACATGCGTACAAATCAAAATTAGTTTAAAAAAAAATAAAAAAGAATTCCCAGAAGAGATTCCTCAGTATACAATTGAGCTGTACATAGTTTTATATATACTCAAATGGGTCCATGTGTGACTGCACACTGCAGTAGGCAGACCCTTCCTGTGTGCATGTGTAGCTACATCTCATTTGAGCATCAGGATGCATTTTTTCCTGGCATAAATCAGGTAGCTTCCTCAATTTCACTGAAACTGCAAAATTATTTTATGTGTAATTTAGCAAGCCATGTTTTCTACACTTTACAGAGATTCATGCATTAACTCAGGAAGTCCACAAGGAACATAGGCTGTTGGATCACAATTATTTTTAGAGGAATCAGTTGCATTAGGAAGATGAAATTATGATAACTCGAGCGGTGCACGCTCTTATGCCATGCACGTCAAGATAATTTGTTTTGACTTGGTCTCAGTGATAATTTTTAGATAAGAACACAACCTCCTCCTAACAACTAATTTTCTTTATGACATCCTACCACTTAGGAAGGCAATTTCTCATCCCTTCTGTTATACAGCTACATGCAGGATCACTACTCCACTTGAATGCCTCCAGCAAATGTGATCCCTCCACAGGCCCAGCCCCATCGCTCCAGCAACAAGAAGAATTTTGTTCTTGCATGGCCAGGCAGCTCTTTGTTCCAAACAGTGGAAGAATTAAGCATTGTGGACCAGATCCTCAGCTGATATAATTAGATGGCATTTCATTGAAACCAGGGCCAGCTGATGCCAGCTGAGGAGGCAGCCCTTGATCTGCAGCAGCAACAGCTGAGGAGTAACAAACAGGCAGGGAAAAAAACCTCCTGTTCCACTGCCTTAATAGAGCTCAGGGCTTTCAACAGGTTGAGCAAGAAAGCCCTGGAGGTTTAGATCATCCAAAATTTTGTATCCCAAATTAAAGAACAGGAACACTCAAAAGCAAAGGGCTGGAGCTGGAAGCTTTGGCTTTCTGAAACCACCAGTTGAGGCTGGTGATGCATTTCCACAGAGAGCCCCCCTTTGCCCAGCCCTGATGGTCTGACAGGAGCAGCCCATCAGTCCCTCCCTTCAGCACTACTCAGCTCCAGATCACAGCTCCGTGCCCCTTCAGGCAACCTTAGCAAAGCCACCACGGGAAGGAGCAGGTGACCACATCACCTCTCATTTGGGGGCGGAGATTTGGGTCAAGATTCATTCAAAAAAATACCAAATACCTAACAAAACCCTGGGCTGGATGGCAGACAGAAAAACATTAGTATGCATTACTAAAAAAAATATCAGCACACCACTTGAAACACGTGTTGATGATTCTTCAGACACAGAAAAAGCTGACAGTGAAATCAAGCTTATGGAATCACCTCCTGCTCAGTACCAAGCATATTCCACAGCAATAAAAGTGATTTTGGCAGTGTGGGAGGTTAATATGCAGTACCTATCAGATTGCCAGTGAGATCTGTGTTTATAAGGCAAAGCACCAATAAATTAGGTCAGCACATGAATCTTGAGAGGGAGGAAGGAGAGGAAGAGCAGGAAGGGCACCCTGGGCAGCATGGCCACAGGGGCCAGGCAAGGCATGTGATGCCCTCGGGAACTTCCAGGATCATAGATGGAGGCCCTCAGAAAGGAAAATCCATTTTTCCATTACAAGTAACAATAAAAATATTACACTGATTCAAAATGTGCAATCAGGCCTGACTTCCAGCTTGCCCTGCTGCATTCAGGCTTTACATCAGGAGGCTGTAAACCGTTATAACAGAAAATAATAGCTGGGTACGGTCACTCACCCAAAACCATGCTTCATTTATTTACCTGAATACACTATCACGTACACTGACCATTGTCGCTGCTCAGTGAGGCAGGCAGACAAAAATGGGGAAAATAAACATCTACACAGATTTCAGCAGCAGATAAGCTATTAATTCATGCACAAAACAATGAAGAAATGCCAGGATATACGGCAGTAACCCCTCCTGAATTCTTGATTGTGTTATTAAATAAAAGCAAAGGTAGAACATGCAAAGAAGTGCTGAGTGCCAATTTGTAATACCAAATTAAAGAGCCTGTTAGATCCAAAGCAATCCTGGCTTGTGATTGTAGCAATTCAATGTGAAATTCCCAATAACATTCAAGTACTTCAATAAAAGAGAGGAAAGATTTGAATTCAATGACCAAAAATAAAGAGTTGATGTAAGGGACTTGATTTCATTTATATTATTGAAATGAGCTGTATGCAATGACTTATTGATGGCATAATATTCCATTAAGAACTTATTATTTTCTTGTTTACATAATGCCAGCAATTACAGGGGTAATGCTGGTCCAACACACAGCAGAGCAGAAATGAAAAGCTCTTTGCCACATACTGGAATTCCATTCGAAGTCATGGAGTTAAGTCAAGGAGAAATATTTACATATTCCTTACTGAGACCAAGTTGACTTGGAAAGCTAAATAATAAACAACTATCTTCTGCTTCTAACTAACAACTGTCCGAATCAGGTGTGACTACAAAGACCCTGTGGCTCTACAGACACAAGTTTTGCATTTAAAAGCCTGCTTGAACAATAATCCAGTTACCAAAAATTCTGGGGGTTTTATCAAGTCTTGCATGCAAACATGTGAGGCCAGAGGAGGTAACTTGCATACAAACATTGCACTTGCACTGAAGGTGAAGGGGCCAGGGGCTCACAGCACATGGACAGGGAGGTAGGGCTGAAATTCAGCTAGCTGGACACAAATCCCCATTTTTTCCCTTGCAGCACAAAAAGAGAACCCTTCCAGAGCAGGGGTGGATCACACACCCCCCAGATCCCAGCACAAGCACAAAAGCTCTCTGGCACCAAGCTCACACTTGCCCACAGCCAGCGATTATTTTGTCCTGGCAAGCTGCACTAGCCTTGGAGTACCTCAGACCCAGTCCCTGAGCCTGCCTGCCACCCAATTTCCAGGCTATCCCAACCTGCAGCCCAGCTCCTGACTTCTCCCAGGGGTTTCCTGCATCAACAATCTATGGTTTCCTAACCACAAGCCACCGCAGCCCTCCCAACACAGCAGATACTTCAGTTCCCATCTCCCTGCCTGGAACACCAGGCTCCCTGCCAGCCCCGTGGGGTCACCAGCAGGAGTGCAAATGTGAGATTGGCACTTGTTTTCTGTTCCCAAGCAGATGATCAGAGAGGTGAGAGGGGCCCCTTCACTCACACCCAAGGCACAGTGACCCTGGAGAAGAGCAGGGCTGTGCTCTTGCACCTGCTCACAGGAAAGATCCAGAAGAAAACAGATGGGCTGGTATCCTCCTTGCGTGGTGGGCTACAGGTGGAGCCCACTGGGCTTTGGGAAGAGCCAGCTGAGCCCTGGCTTCAATCCCTTGGCTTCACCAACCAGCACAGCTTCGAGGCACAGAGGGGCTGTAACACACTGCCCGTGCTGATCATCAACGGCCTTCAGGATAGAGGGAAAAAAGCTCAGGAAACAAGGAATTATGCATTTCCCTTGGTCCAAAGCAAAGCCACAAAATCACTCTCTGCCAGAGTTTGCCAACTGGACAGTGCATCTTATTTCACAGAGGACCAGTCAGTGGCTAAAGGCATTTGTAGATACTGAAGCCGAGAAACAAAGGCAGTGACATAAGACAGCTCTCCTTTAATCACATCTTTGGGGCACTAGGGTCCAGGCAAAACCTGTCCACAAAGGTCAGTTACAGAAGAGAACACAGCATACCTACCAGTCTCATGTCTTTAGATTAAACTCAGATGTTTAAAAGGCTAAAGGAATAAACAATTTGTGGAAGACAGGTAGAGTCAGTTTCCAGGCAGACACAATTTAGATGAAAACATACTTAACTAAATAGCCAACATACACTAAAGGTCACACTGATGCAAACAAAAACATAGTAACTAATTCCTTGAAACTTTCTCACAATGTTGTCATTTTCACCTCTCTAAAGTCACATACTTAACTACAACTAGTTGCTTGCATTATATTTCAAAGCCAGTCTCCCCTTCATTATGTAACATTTACACCTGGAGTTACAACACATTTGACACAATGTTCTTTTAATGCAAAGTTAACATAAAGAACTCGCTTAAGTAATTCGCAGCTTTCTCCTCAGGCCTGTTGAGTTTCACCCCCATATAATACCACAGACCTCAGTTTTAGTAGGACAAACACTAAGGAAAAAAACTCCATGTAGCTAAAATTTGCAATCTACAAATCCTACTGTGCCATGCTAAAGGAGGTAATTTGTCATATTATCTATCCTCACTTGAAGTGCTACAAACATCTCCCCCAAAACTCCTAAAATAAAACCACAGCAGAGTGTAACACAAGCAATATAAAGGGAACCATGCACTCACCCTCGCTGGCTTCAGCTGCCCTCCTCCATCAGCCACTCCCCAAGCCACAGGCACCAGCTTCCACCTGCCCCCCTTTGTCTCCTTGGTCTTGATCTAACCCATCTGATTTCTCCAGGAGACAGCAGCAGGAGATAGGCTGCAGCCACAAGCAGGCAAGAAAAGAACCCCAAAACCACGGTGATAATCTTCCACATGCCATTCCTACTGCACCCCCATCACATATCCTACCCCTTTCCAGCAGCTGTGGGTTCACCAGGGGAACCAAAACTGCAAGGTTCTTCCTGATGGACCTAAAATACCATCTTCCTAAACTAGGTTAAAATAAGCTGGATGTTATCTCAATGCATAGAGAGGTAGTTAAGTCATGAACCCAACCTGATTTCCCAAGCAGGACCATATTAGATATTGAGCAGTGTCAGGAAGCAACAACACACAAGGAACCGCTGTCCCTGTCCACATAGTCAGGTGATCTTGGTGAAAAAAGTGGGAAAAGACAGAAAACCTTGCTTCTGGCTCTGTAGCAAAACG
This sequence comes from Erpornis zantholeuca, assembly GCA_013400515.1. Classification (NCBI taxonomy): domain Eukaryota; kingdom Metazoa; phylum Chordata; class Aves; order Passeriformes; family Timaliidae; genus Erpornis; species Erpornis zantholeuca. The sequence continues at coordinate 312,635 of VZTN01025902.1, read as the reverse complement.
TTTTGCTGTGACAAAGCACACCTGTACTTGAAGGATCCAGGCGCTCCTCTGAACCCTGGGACTACAATGTCTCCCTAGGATAGCAAGTTTTGTCTTTCCACAAAGATACAGAGCAGTCCATAGGATCATGGACCTGTTAAGCATTTTTTTTTCATCAATCTTTATTCCTGCTCGAAAAGCAGTGATTTCCCTTGTGCAAAACACGGTGACACTGTAACACTGCATGGATGTGCTTCAGAGGAGTGCTGGATGGAGCCTGGCGGATGGGAGAACACTTTATGAGGAAAGGAAACACTTCAATGTGGTTTAATTCAGGGAAAAATGGACTGCCACACTCAACATTGAGATGATTTTGTGGAAAGGTGGTGGTGGGTCGGAGTAAGCACTTCACCTTTCTCGTTCCTCCTACAGCCCAACTCAACAACACCTGGAGCCCTGCTGCGGCCCAGAGAATCCAGGGAAACCCAAAGACAGAAATGTGCAGCTCTGAGCATCCCTGCCTGATCACCTGAAGAACCAGGAATAGCTTGTTCCTCCCTCCAGAGTGCCCTCGCTCTTCCACACCTGCCAACAGCACTCTCCGAGCTGTGCTGGCCCCAAGGCCACCCCTTCCATCAGCCCGCCGGGCCACCCGGGCACGGAGCCGGCTGCGCGGGGAAGGCAGCAGGAGGGCGGGCAGCAGGCTCCCGGATGATCAGAGCCCGCAGGATCTCGGATTAGAGAGAAAGGCTGCTCCCCGGGGGGAGCGGAGCACAGCACGCGGCTCCCCGGGCTGACCTTGTCGGCCGGGGGCGAGGGGAGCGGGCAATGCGCCACTTGCCAGCCCGGGCAGTGACGGAGCACCGCCGCCGATCCCAGCCCGGGCACACACCGCGCTCCTGCTTCGCAATGCTGTTAGTGCAGATTCCTCTCTCTCCTCTACTGCTTCTCTCTTTTTTTTTTTTTTCCTTTATATTTTTTTTCCCAAACCTTTGTGGAACAGACGCCCTCTCCTTGCCCCAGTTGGAGCTGCAGTAGAATGAAAAGGGGGGGTGGGAAGGAGGGAAGAGAGGAGGGAAAAAAACCCGCTTTTGGTTGAGGTTTTCCTGTTACTATCACTGTAGCGTTTATTTAGCCAATCTCCTAACTATGACGTGAGGAAGGCAGGAATCATGGCTCGCTCATAATATTTAACACACCCACTGAAAGCTGGAGCTGCAGAGCTACTAGTCCAACCAGTCTCCAGAATTCAGTGTAGCTGAAAGAGGTTTTCACTCTGCACCTGCCAAAGATCTCTCCCCCCTTTTCCCTTCTCTCCCCCCTTCTCTCTTCCTTTCTCTCTCTCTCCCAAAGAAAGATCTGTAAGACCCAGCAGAGATCAAAGACCTCTTCGCTAAAAAGAACCTCTACTGATTTATATTAGTTTCTTTCCTCTAATCCTTCCTTCTCCCCCGTCTTTTTTTCTTTTTTTCCAGTGCCATATTTAACCTTTATGTTGCAGTTGTGCCATCAGACAGTTTTGCAGCCAAAAAAAACCAACCCCAGCCAAAGCACAAGCCCAGCTTGGATACAGCAGCCACCCAGACTCGATCTCAGTTGAACATATAATCTCTCCCAAGCACTGGACGCGATGGATGAAGAAACTGGACCCGCTCTAAGAAAATGATTTTCCAGCCAATGTTCTTAAAGAGTCTGAGAGAAGAGAGGGAGCGAGAGCGAGCGGAGAGCGCTTCTGCTGCATCACTGCTCAAATCCAAGGGAAGGGAGTCAGCGTTTCCAGCACAGCCAAATATTATGGATGATTTTTTTTCTTCTGTCGCCTTTCCGCACAGGTTTTCTTAATATTTTTCTTTCCCCCCTCCTCCTCCCCGTGTTTTTTCTTTAATTTTATTTAATCAGCGCCTGTGTCTGATGCCGGTTTCTCTCCAAGAGCCAGTTTTCCCTGTTTGTTGTGATCCCTGTAATAAAAAGAGGGAGAAATCGTGAACAGATGGCTTTCTATATTGCCATGCCGCTGGCACTGTTTTCCTGTCGATTTTAAAAGCACGGTCCGGAGCTCCTTTTTTTTTTTTTTAAATTTTTTTTTCCCTTTTATTTTTTTTTTCCCTCCCCCTCCCAAGTTCTTGATGATACTGAGACATGAGGACCTATCGGGTTTAGCCTGTTTATTTCCCGGCGCCTATGGAGGTAACTTTATTGACTTGATCGCTCGCTTCCCGACCCGAGAGGAGAACGCCGGAGCCCCGGGGGGGGCCCGGCAGCCCCGCGCCCGCCCGGGCTCTGTCCGCCGCCTCCCCTCCCTCCCCCGGTAATTCATCCGCCGCCCCGGCCATGAAAATGCTCCTGGTCCGCAAGTTCCGGGTGCTGATCCTGATGGTGTTCCTCGTCGCCTGCACCATGCACATCATGATCGACCTGCTGCCGCGCCTGGAGCGCCGGGGCCCCGAGGGCCGCCCGGGCTGCTCCT